>VDFB02321094.1:0-36511 GCA_007258455.2 Sequoia sempervirens
AGGGTGAGGGAGTGGGAGTGGGAGAGGGAGGGAGGGAGAGGGAGAGGGAGAGGGGGGGAGAGATTGGGATGGGGAGGGGGAGGGAGACAGAGACGGAGAGGTTGAGAGTTGAGGGATGAGGTATGATGGTTTAAGGATTGAGGGTGGAGGGATTAGGTTCTAAGGCATAGAGTTGAGGTATTAGGGTTGAGGGTTGATGGTTGAGGGTTTGAGGGTCTAAGGGTTTAGGGTTTAAGGCTTGAAGGTTGAGGGTTGAGGGTTTAAGGGTAGAGGGTTGATGGATTAGGGTCTAAGTTATAGAGTTGAGGGATTAGGGTTGAGGGTTGAGGGTTTAAGGGTAGATGGTATGAGGTTGTAAGGATTGAGGTTCTCTACCTCTCCATCCCTCCTTAGTTGAGCTACGTCTCTCACTCCTTGTCTCATTACTCTTCTAGGTCTCTCCCACTCTTCTCTCTCCCCTTAGTAGGTCTCCATGTAGGGTCAAGGCTTTCACAATTACAAATTTTCTATATAGCACATTTGGCACTTGCTAAATATGGTGAGTGCCAAAAATAATAAAAAAAGGGAGTTGACTCATGATACAAGCCCACAATTTTCTACCTCTATCTGGTTTTGCACTTTCTTTGACAAGAAAATGTTGTTTTATGTAGTTGACTTGTTGTGGTACCATATTATGCTTGATCCATCACCTTTTGAGTACCAATTTTCTTGCTGGACAATGTAGAAGAATATAATTTGACGTTTCTACATCATATTTTATTATCTCATGTAATATATTCATTTTTGTAGAATTGAAATGCTTATATTGAGTTTTTTTTGTTTAGTTTTGACAATATAGACCATTCCTTTCATAATTTTATTAATCATAATAGTTTAAATATAATTCAACATTGAATAAGATGGAAGTTGCATAAAAATATTAAATTTTTAAGAGTTTGAAGAAAAAAATGAAAAATCATGACATAATTTAGATGAATTGTTGTAAACTTATATAGAGGATTTCAAATTAACACAAAAATGTTTATGTATTCCATTTTCATTTCTTACAATAGTCTATTTGCATCATGGTTAGTGGAATTCACTCTTTTTCATTTGATTTTTTAGCAAATGACCTAAAAAAAACAAATTGATTCACTCTACATTGGCTAAAATGTAGGTGGATTTGGAAATATCAAAATGATTAAGAAAACTATATTTATTGTAGAAACCACCACTATAATGAAGAATTAAGAACATTATATTTATCCTAGAAACCCTTTTAAGAGATAAAATACAAACTGTGACAGTGGAAATAATAGGCCGTGGCAGTTGCAATTACCTACTACCTATATTATGTAGCATATTGTCATATTCAACGAGTGTACAAATGATTGGCTAAAATTTGCCTCTTGTTCCATTCAATAAGACATTCATAGTGGATGTAATGCTCACCCTTTCCTCTATTAGTTGCATATTTTCCTTTTCTTGTTAGATAGATCGATTGCATTTCATTTTCCTTTTCTTTTAAGTTGCAATTGCCTACTACCTATATTATGTAGTAAACTATCATATTCAATGAGTTTACAAATGATTGGATACAACCTTCCCCTTTTTGGACCATTCAATAAGACCTTAGCTATGGATGTAATCTATCCCTTTCTCCATTAGCTACATATTTTCCTTTGTTGTTGTACTCCTTTCTATGAGTTTTCAAAGGTCATACCATTTATGTTATCAAACTTGCAACATTCTTCTTCTCTCCTCACTTGAACAAACTCCACTTGTAGCCTTGTTGTGACATAGTCATCATGAGGAAGAGTTCACACCTTGCACCAAAGGAATAACTCATATGCATCCATATGATCACAAAACTGTACCCTTATAAGGAAAGCTCTTCAAATTGAAAATCCATGTCCATGTGGTGTCATTCATGTCAACAAATTCATCCTTAAGTGCAGAACCAATCTACTCATCCTCATGAAAGAAAATACATGTGGCAAAAGCATCAATGGCATCACAATTCTTAATGACATAACAAGGTAGAACATCAATGAGGTATTTAAGTTCATACTCTACAAGCTTCTCATCACCATAACTATCACAAGGTGTGAAGTCACAAATTTTTTCTCCCTTAATTTCACCCTTCAATCCAATGTCATTACATCTTCATTATGCCATGCATTTTCATATTTATCATTATAGAGTTGACTTATTATTACTACCCTTTGTGAAAGAGTATTATCTTGGTGTAAATTTTGAAGTTTTTAGATGAAATTGATTATATGAGGTCATATTTATCATGTTTGTAGAATTCAATTGTTTATCAAGAGTTTCTTTGTTTAAAATTAAAGTTTTGTGGTTCTCACCTTTTTACATAGATCAATTGCAATCATTTTCATTTTCATTTGATATTTTTGTATTAGTGAGCAATACTTAATTTTGTTCATTTTGTTTTTGTGAGCATGTAGCATTGAACATCATGCCAAGGAAACATGCAAAGCCTCTAACACTGGATGAATGTGAAGCCATAAATGCAAGGAAAAGAGAAACAATAAGGCAACTTCATGAAGAAAAGAAATTAAACCCCATAGAAGAAGAAACTCCTATGAAATCTAAGAGAGATGTCGAAATGGCATCACAAAGGAAACACATGCAAAATATTCATGCAATGAGAGAAATGAATCCTAAAGTTGGGGGCACATCATCAACCATAAGTGAAGTTCAAGGCACACCATCTATAATATGCAATGTTCAAAGTACATCAACAATCACATCTCTAGTTGAAGACACACCATCTACAACATGTGGTATTGAAAGTACATCAAAAAATGCAACTCTATCTAAAGAAACTCCACATACCACATTTGAAGTTGAAGGTACAACATCATTTACATGTTAATTTCAAGGTATGCCATCATTTTCATCTTTGATTGAAGGTACACCATCTATCCTTGATGTTGTTGACATTCCTAATGTTGGCACAACTTTACCTTTGAGAACTCCCCCCTAGAGTTTTCATAGAAAACCTAAATATTTGATTTACATTGATGCTAATGTTTTGAAACCAATGGCTGATAAGATTCCAAAATGTACATGTCAAAGATATGCGAAGAGGATATGGAGATTATTTTTTTGAGAAGCTAAATGAGGCTAAAAGATGTCAACTATTTGTTGAAATGATGAGGCAACTCAATTTTAGGCTCACAATGAATATTCTTGGGCTAAAAACATCAAATTAATCAAGTGAGAAATCCATTGTAAAGAATCTAATGAGTGCATATGAGAGCGTGGGTTCTACCTCATGCACGGAAGATAGTAATGCCACATGATGTGTGATGAAATTAACATTGGTAAGCAATCAAGCCAAGAATAAGATGATCCTTTCAAAGATGAGTAAAACTATAAAAATATGTAGATCATCTTTAATGAGAGCCAAAAGAAGGCATGAAAGAGTGGAGGGTTCAAATAACAATGAGTTATGGGCATTCTTAGGTAGACTACCATGAAAAGATAAAGAAATTGTTCAAGCCTTGAGATCTCTAATACAATAATTTTGGAAGAATAACATAAGGGTCTCTCCTAATCAAAGAGATGTAAGAAGGAGTATGTTGAATGTTGTGGTTGTGTTTCTGATATTTGGTTGTCATTGATGTCAACACTATTAACATTAATGCATTTGAAGCTATATATGTCGAGGATATTGAGAAAATTGTAATGAAATGAGTTGTAGGTTGTCAGTGGTGAAGTGAAGTTTAGTTTGTCGGTGAGTTCAGTACTTTGATGATCAGAGGTTGTGGACTAAAGGGTTTCTTGTAGAGTATATCTAGTTTATCCATGTTGAGTTTCAGAGATCCGCGTGAATATTTGTTCGAGTTATGAAGATTTGTATTCTAACAGTCTTTCTGTTACTTCAGTTTGTGTTCTTGAATGAAGATGATGTGATTTCAGTATTTTCAGTTGTTGTGGATGCTTCTCTAGTGATTCATGATGTTTGTGGATGTTTCTAGATCATTCTCTATCTATGTTGCACATCCACATTGATCGTTGTGCTCACGATTCGAGATTTTCTCTTGCGTGTTCATGTTTTTCATGTTCTTGGCCGACAAGGTGTTGAAGCATGTTGTGGATCTTCGAGAATTAATTTTTGAAGGTGGTTCATGTTTGAGACTTTATTTTGGGTCTTCACTATGTTGTGGTGGACCTTGGTTGATTCACATTAATAATTGCTATTGATTTGGTCCGACAGTTTGTTATCATTTTATTATTTTGTTGAAGCTGACATGTAGCGATTTAATTTCTTGTTGTGGATAATATAAGTGGTTGTTTATTTCATTTGAAGTATGTTGAATGTGTGTGTGTGTGAATAATGTTCTAAATCATTCAAAGGTAAAGAAAATTGTGAAGAAGAGTGAAGAAGAGTGAAGAAGTTTTCATGTGCTTAAACGGAACTGTGATCGAGCATTAGCAGATGCTATTTTATCAGTTCAAATCCCTATGGATGTAATCCAAATCTTTCTCTAAGATAGTTTGTCTTCCTTTGGGAAGTAAGCCTTGTTGTAATTCAGCAGTGAGCTCTAGGTAGTGTGCCTGAATGCATGTGCATTCCCCATTTCATTATGTATACTTTTAACAGGGTATAATCTTGTGGACTGACCTCCACCGTGGTTTTTCCCCTAGCAGGGTTTCCACATAAAAAATCTTGTTGTTATGTGTGTTTATGATGTGTTGATGATTTATACTTTTATGGTTAATAATTAGATCTGAGAATAAGGTTAATAAAGTTAATAAGTTTTGAATTTTTGTGACAAATAATTCACCCCCCCTCTCAATTGTCTGCCCTTGTGTTGCCAACAATTGGTATCAAAGTAGGTTCCTTGGAAGAAGTTTAATAGCTTGAGGTGATCTGGGATGGCGACTTACAAAAAGGATAGTCTGAGATTTGATGGAGCAATTTTTTCTCTATGGAAGACTTGAATGGATTTCCATCTGAGATGCATTGGTGAACCCTACTGGAGCATTACAAGTAATAGGTATGTTATACCTCAGAATGATCCTAATACTATTGCTGAGCTTAGGGATGTTGAGTACAATATCAAGGCTAAGGAAGCATTGTTGAGTGCTTTGACTAATATTGAGATGACTAATGTTATGGATCTGAAGACTGCTTATGAGATTTGGAAAAAGTTGGAAACTTTGTATGAAGGTGATGCAAATGTGAAGATTGCTAAGTTGCAGAGTCTAAAAGGGAAATATGACATGTTGAGAATGGGTGATGATGAAAATATTACTACTTTCATGCAAAGAGTGAATGAACTTGTGTGTGGTATTAGATGTGCTGGTGGACAGTTGGAAGAATCATAGATTGTTGCTAAAGTGCTTAGATCTTTGCATACCTGCTTACAAAGTCAAAGCTACAACTATTGAAGAGCTCCAGACTGTGACAAATGTTACTCGAGATATGTTGATTGGTAAGCTTACTGCTTTTGAGTTGAATGAATTTGGTGATGCCCTTCTGAAGGTTGAAACTGCATTCAAGGCTACTACATTTGGAAGAGATAAATAGAGATATGATCCAGGAGAGAGTTCTTCTAGAAAGACATTTAAGTATGAGGAAGAAATGATACAAATTGAAGAAGAAGAAAGAGAATTAGATGAGCTTGAAGCACTAATTGTGAAAAGAGAAGCCAAAGGTCAAGGTAAGTATAAAGGAATGTTGCCTATTAAATGTTTTTCTTGCAATAAGATAGGTCATTTTGCATCAAGGTGTCCAGAAAGAGTTTCTAAACCAAGAAATAACAAGCCTAAATTTCAAAAGAAATCTTATTATGATGTTGATGGAGTGACAGATGATGAATCCGATAAAGGAAATGGAAGTGAGGATGAATGGGTATTTATTGCTATCAAGGAAAAAAATCATGTGTCTACTGAATCTGCTAGTTGTACAAATGTGGAGAAAGCCCTAGTTGCTCGAGTTGAAGAGAAAGATTAATGGGTGATTGATAGTGGATGCTCTCATCATATGACAGGAGATAAAATTAAGTTTGTGAGCTTGGAAAAATATGATGGTGGTGTTGTGAGATTTGGTGATAACACAATTGGTGTGATCCATGGAAGAGGATGCATTTCTCTTGATGGTCAGAACAATACTGATGATGTCCTATATATGGAAGGTCTAAAGAATAATCTTTTAAGTTTCAAACAGATGGTTGATAAGGGTTACAATCTTCAGTTCAAGGATGGAAAGTACAGAATATTGGGGTGTTCCAGAAATGTAATTGCATCAGGTACAAAAACAAGAGGTAATATCTTCCATTTAAATGCTACTAGTAAATTCTTTTTGATTGCTCGAGTTGATGAAAGTTGGTTGTGGCATAGAAGAATGTGTCATGTAAATTTTGATAATATTATCAAGATAAGTTCTACTTAGGCAGTGAGAGATCTTCCTAAGTTGATAAATCCTACTAATGCCATATGCCAGGAATGTCAATTGGGGAAGCAAACTACAATTTCATTTTGGAGCAAACAACATAATTCAAATGAATTGTCGGAGCTTGTGCATATTGATTTGTGTGGTCCTTCTAAAGTCATAAGTTTACAAGGTTACATGTATTTCATGTTGCTTATTGATGATTATTCAAGAATGATGTGGGCTACTTTCTTAAGGGAGAAATATGAAGCTCTGGAGAAGTTCAAGATCTTTAAGGCCATGGTTGAGACAAAGATAGGTCTGAAGATTAAATATTTGAGATCAGATAGATGTGGTGAAATCACTTCCGGTGAGTTTAATTCTTTTTTGTGAAGTGCATGGAATAAAGAGACAATTATCTGCCCCGTAGACCCCTCAGCAAAATGGAGTTGTGGAAAAGAAGAAGATAGTTCAAGATGTTGCTAGAACTATGATGCTGGAAGGAAATGTTCCTCATATCTATTGGAGATAAGCTGTGAGTATTGTTGTTTACATCCTCAACTAGGTACAAGTCAAAGGTGATACTGGTAAGACCCCTTTTGAGCTATGGATTGGTCATACGCCTACTATTAAATATTTCAAAATATTTGGGGGTAAATTTTATATCAGAAGAGATGAAGATTTAGGAAAGTTTGATGCTAGGAGTGATGAAGGAATCTTTTTGGGTTACTCTACTAAAAGCAAGGCCTACCGGTGCTACAATAAGAGATTGAAGAAAATGGTTGAAAGTGCAAATGTTAAGGTTGATGAAGACATAGCAAAACCATCCAGAACCCGTGGATATGATTCTAATGATCAGAATGACAATACAAACAAAGGAAAGCAAGTTCAAACTTCAAATCAAGTTCAAATCATTCTGATGAATCAAGAAGATCAAGAAGAAGGAGAAAATAGTGAAAGTGCAGAAGAGAGATCACAAGAGCCTGAAATTCAAGAACATCCTAAGACTTCGAGGTATGTAAGATTGAATCATTTAGAAGATTAGATCATTGGTGATAAGAATAAAGGTGTCCAGACTAGGAGAAATATTGCAGAAGAATATTGTTTCATTTCAAGACTGAGCCTACTAATTTGAATGAAGCATGTAAAGATGAACATTGGGTTGAAGCAATGAAAGAAGAGCTACAACAAATTGAGAAGAATGATACATGGATTCTTGTTCCTAGGCCTAAGGATAAAAATGTCATTGGAACTAAATGGGTCTTTAGAAACAAACTAAATGAGCAAGGTGAAGTGGTTAGAAACAAAGCAAGATTGGTGTATAAGGGATATTCTCAAATGGAGGGAATTGATTTTGAAGAGACCTTTTCTCATGTTGCTAGAATTGAAGCTATAAGATTGTTTCTTGCTTATGCTACTTACAAAGACTACAAGGTTTTATCAGATGGATGCCAAGTCAACATTACTAAATGGTGAGTTGGAGGAAGAGGTGTATGTTGAGCAACCAGATGGATTTTAGTTGACTAATTAGGGAGACATGGTTTTTCGGTTGAAGAAAGCACTGTATGGACTTAAGCAAGCCCCTAGAGCATGGTATACCAGATTGGATAAGTATTTGTTGAGGCTTGGATTTAACAAAGGTTTTGCTGATACTAATTTGTATTTCAAGAATGATGATAAAGATTTGATTGTGGAAGTTTTTTTTGATGATATCATTTTTGGAGGAGATGATAGTTTGTGCATGAAGTTTGCTAATGAGATGCAGAGTGAGTTTGAGATGTCAATGATTGGAGAGATGAAATTCTTTTTAGGATTGCAAATTACTTAGTTAGACAAAGGGATCTTTATATCTCAGTCCAAGTATGTGAAAGAATTATTGAAGAAATTTGGTATGGAAGATTCAAAGCCAGTTGGTACACCCATGGTGACTAGATGAAAGTTGACAACAGATGATGATTCTCCGAAGGAAAATCAGACTAGATACAAATCAATGATTGGTGGATATTTGTATTTAACTCAAACTAGGCCTAATATCATGAATGTTGTATATATTGTTGCAAGATTTCAAGCTGGTCCTAAAGAATCTCATGTGACCACTATGAAGAGGATTTTCAGATACTTGAAGAGGATAGTTGATTTTGGCCTATGGTCTACGAAAGATGATGATATTACTTTGCGTGCCTTTACTGATGTTGATTGGGCTGGTGATGTGAATGACAGAAAAAGTACTAGTGGTAGTGCATTTTTCTTGGGAAAGAAGTTGATTTCATGGTTAAGTGAAAAGTAGAATGTCATTTCTTTGTCTACTGTAGAGGCACTACATTGTTGTTGCTAATAATTGTACTCAAGTATTGTGGATGAAGTAGATGCTGAAAGATATCAAAGTTGTGTATGATGAGCCTATTGCTATATTCTGTGATAATTCAAGTGCTATTAACATTTCTAAGAATCTGGTGTTGCATTCAAAGACCAAACATATATCTATCAAGTTTCACTTTTTGAGAGAGAAGGTGAGTGAAAAGGAAGTCAGATTAGAGTATGTGCTTACTAAGGAGAAAATTGCAGACATCTTTACCAAGTCGTTGCCTAAGGATACTTTTGAGTATCTCAGAGGGAAGCTAGGGGTGATTACCCCTCCTAATCAGAACTAAGATGCATTGCTTTGCATCAATCTGTGATTTTCATAGTCATATCTTGATCCAAATTGATGTTGTGGTGGTTTCTACTCAGGGGGAGTAGGTAGATGCTCAGATATGTGGTTCATAGCTTAGAGATATTTGTCATTGATGTCAAAGGGGGATAAGAGTAATGTGAAAAACTTTTTGAGGAGAAGAGTCATATGGAAGAGTTATGTGAGAAGAGTCAGAACCTAAGGGGGAGTAAATGTAGTTGCGTTGATGGTGTTTTTTACATCATGTGTTTCCATCAATGCCAAAGGGGGAGATTGTTGAATGTTGTGGTTTTTTTTTTGATATGTGGTTGTCATTGATGTCAACACTATTAGCATTAATGCATTTCAAATTTGTATATGTCTAGGATATTGAGAAAATTGTAATGAAATGAGTTGCAGGTTGTCAGTGGTGAAGTGAAGTTCAGTTTTTCGGTGAGTTCAGTACGTTGATGATCAGGGGTTGTGGAATAAAGGGTTTCTTGTTGATTATATCTAGTTTATCCATGTTGAGTTTCAGAGATCCGCATGAATATTTGTTTGAGTTATGAAGATTTATATTCTGACAATATTTTTGTTACTTCAGTTTGTGTTCCTCAATGAAGATGATGCGATTTCAGTAAGTTCAGTTGTTGTGGATGCTTCTCTAGTGATTCATGATGTTTTTGGATGTTTCTAGATCATGTTCTATCTGTGTTGCACATCCACATTGATTGTTGTGCTCGCGATCTGATATTTTCTCTTGCGTGTTCATGTTTTTCATTTTCTTGGTTGACAAGGTGTTGAAGCATGTTGTGGATCTTCGAGGATTCATTTTTGAAGGTGGTTCATGTTTGAGAATTTTATTTTGGGTCTTCACTATGTTGTGTCCGACCTTGGTTGATTTGCATTAATAATTGTTATTGATTTGGGCCGACAGTTTGTTATCATTTTATTATTTTGTTGAAGTCGACATGTAGCAATTTAATTTCTTATTGCGGATATATATAAGCAATTGTTTATTTCATTTGAAGTATGTTGAATGTGTGTGTATGTGAATAATGTTCTAAATCATTCGAAGGTAGAGTAGAGTGTGAAGAAGTGTTCATGTGCTTAACTGGAACTGTGATCAGGCATTAGCAGATGCTATTTTATTAGTTCAAATCCCTGCAGATGTCATCTGAATCTTTCTGTAAGATAGTGTGTTTTCCTTTGGGCAGTAAGCCTTGTTGTAATTGAGCAATGGGCTCTAGGCAGTGCGCCTGAATGCATGTGCATTCCCCATTTAATTCTTTATACTTTTAACAGGGTATAATCTTGTGGACTGACCTCCACCATAGTTTTTTCCCTAATAGGGTTTCCATGTAAAAAAATCTTGATGTTATGTGTGTTTTTGATGTGTTGATTATTTATGCTTTCATGGTTAATATTTAGATCTGAGAATAAGATTAATAAAGTTAATAAGTTGTGAATTTCTGTGAAAACTGATTCACCCCCCCTCTCAGATGTCTTCCCTTGTGTTTCCAACAGAGCATTGATTGACCCAGACTCCAACTCTCCTTGAAGACCCACCTACGACTCCTCTTCGAGCCCAAACATTTTGGCATACTTTCTCTAGTCTCCACTTCTGCTTCTCATTGAGCCACTCCAGTGTATCATGTCATAGGACTCCATGGGATTTCCCTACACCCATTCATATCCAAAACACTTCCACCACGAGTGCAACTCACTTATGCCTACTGATCCACTTACTTTGTTCTATGTATCCCTAGATGCTTGGCCTCTTTATTCCTACCTCCAAGATTGTTATACTGAAAACTCACCTTAGTCAGCCTTGGTGCCTTCCAAAGACACCCCTTTCTGCATTACTTCACCCACACTAAGTAGCCCCAAACTCTGTTGTGTTTCTTCTATATGCCCATTATAATATCTCTTGGCATGCCTCACACTCAATTCTTCCTCCTTTATGCTCACTCCTCATGGATGAAACCTTTGCAACACCTTCATCAATGCCTTATTGCATGGACTTGACTCCGCTAGAATTCCTAGTTCAGACTTCTCATTCAACCTGACCTTGACCAATCCAATTGGTAAGGATTTTCCCTTGTGACTTGGCCTCCTCTTGGTCTCTCCCACCTCAGGGCCTATCCATCACCTGATTTACTCCTTGGATGTGTCCTTGAAAACATCGTTCTCCCTGAACTCAGTGTCTAACTCAAGTCCACAATATCCAATGAGGACTTATGTTCTGAACATATACTACAGTTCTAGAAGCCTCTTCCCATAGGAAATTATGAAAAATTTGATCATGAATCATAGCCTTCACTGCCTCTACTATAGACTTGTTCTTTCTTACGACAACTCCATTTTGTTGAACACATAACTCCTTCTTGATCCCTGCCTCAATACAAAAATTACAAAAATCCTCTAAAAGTGTATTCCCCTCCATTTTCTGATCTCAAAACCTTAATCCTCTTCCTAGACATGTTCTCAACCCGTGCCTGTAATTCTCAGAATCTATCAAGAACTTCCTCAAACTGTTTACAATATTGTCAAGGATGATTGCAACTATTGCCAATTTTCACTAACAACAGGTCGTCCTCATGGAGAAGACAATGGAGATGGTAAATTCTAAATTTCAAAGCATCACTAAATGACAAATACATAATTATCATGAACTAATGTAATTACAATTGTTGAGCTAACAATTCTAGGCATGCTTGTAACCCATAGCCTAATGAAGATGCAATTGTGACTAATCAATGCAAATATACACAGTGAAATAATGAACTTTCTATGGTTGCTCTAGATAAACAATGACGTCTTGTCCCAACTTGCATAGACTTTCAGATATGATCCTCAGCTTGATCATTCTTCATCCAATACAAGTTGGTGAATTTGTTAGGGGCTTCTCACTTCTTACAAAAAAAGAACTCTTATCTTCCTTTGAAGTCTCTATCCTTGATTTTGCAAATAGGTCTTCCCCATTGTCTACTTCCGTATTTATTGTCAGATGATCATAGGATTCAACAATGTAATCTTGCTATTAGGACATATGTCAAAGCTGAAGAAAAGAAAATAGTTGTTCCCTCTAACTGAGAATTTTATTCATCAACAGTACTATTGAATAGTTGTGAACACCATGAGTTACATTCAATTCCAGTGTGTAATGCCAAACTCACAAGAAGCATGAAGAAAGATGCCACAACTTCATTATAGTCTAGAATTCGCATCAGACTTCTTGTAAGTTGTAGAAGTCTAATAGTGAATAGGTAACTAATGGTGATAGCCATTGTTTCTCCATCAATTGCTAATTGTAATACCCAAAATGTCCTTCCTTACCTGATCTGGCACACTTGTCAGAGACCTGCAAATAGTCACTTAAATTTATTGTTACAATCTAATCCGGTGCGCTGGTCACAAACCTGTAATCTATCTTTTGATGGCTCTAGAATAGTGCACTAGACCCCAACCATAGATGATGCTCTTTATGCCTCCAATGACACTTGTAGTAGACCACATAACAGTGTGAAATCACTATTTAAATAAACAATCTATGTTCCATATTAGGCTACCATTTGTCCACAATGAAACTTTCAAACTGATAATATAGCTGCCTTTCCAAGCCACTAGATATGACTATCTTTTAACACAAGTTAATATTCCTTTTAAACTATCTTTAAATGGATGAAACAATAAACACAATACATGTTCATGGTGTGCCCTAGCAATAGGGTCTTTGAGGATTCAAGACAAATAAACCTGAAAGATAAAGGATAGACATACCCCATTTCTAGATTAACCAAATACCACAAAGAGTAAGGATTCGTATTACCAAAAATGAGCAACACTGAAAACTTTAACTACCTTTGAAACCTTGAAGCCATTTCCTTAACTTTCAACCGCAAAACCACTTTTTCCACCAAGCTTCTCCAAACTTCTTCCAATCCCTAACACAACCTTCAATAATTTTTTTTTGAAATCTTGATCATGCCCTCCATCCATGACTCCAATAGTGAAGATCTCTAATGCACCAGCAACCATCTTCACCAATCGCACCCTTCACTCAGGTCTGCGAGAAAATCGATCAAATTTCCTCACAAGTCCTCCAAGACTCCATGTGGCCTATGCTCTCAAAGTTCCTCGACATGCCCATCAACTTGGTCAACAAAACTACACGACCCCTTTCTTTCTCAACTCCCTCCATTCCCACATGTGGTCCTCACATCCATTTTTCATGCCCTAAACAAAAAATTGTTCAGTTCCACACAACCTGAAATTTTTGCTTAGTCAAATCTGATCAGTTTTCTTGAACATTAGCTCTGATACCATGTTACTTTTTAGATTAGATATGAACAGTAAGCAAGAAAAATAGAAACATAGAACAGTAACACAAAGATTTTATCTTGGGAAAACCCTTCTACTCAAGGGAGAAAAACCCAACAACACTCTACTAATTAAAATTAGGTATAATAGTGTAGAAATTTGCACTTGAGAATCAAGCCAACGTAGGCAAAGTACAATAATAAAATCCAGCACTGTCACAAGAGCGAACTTCCTTCTTGATGGTGAATTTCTTCTTGATGGTGAACTTCTTGATCACCAAATAGCGAAATTAATTGAATTTTATGATGAATGAGGAGAGTCTCTCTCCTTTTTATACCAATCCAGGAATAAGCTGCAACTTGAGCCGACCCAAAATATAATTTATGTTTATAATTAATTTTGACTTGTCTCTTGGCCAACTGGGGCAATACCTCCTGAAGCTAAACATCAACAGTATCTAGGTATTGGAAAATCTCAATAAAAGTCCTTACAAGTATGTAGAGGGAATGTAGCTAAAAGAACAATAATATAATCTATCTAATCAATTGCAAGCATTGAAAAATGCATGCCAATACACCTATCCAAGAAGCAAATGGTTACAATTATCCCACACTATGTAATCAACGATATGAATATAAACTACAAAAATCTATACCTTGTTCGAAAGCACCTGTTCTAGGCTTTTAGCCATAGCAACAAGATAAAATGCTTTGGTAGACATGTATGAAAAATGTGGTAGCATAGACAAGGCAATGAATTGTTTGGAAAAATTCCTCAAAGAAATGTGGTCTCATGGTGATGGAATGCCATGACAAGCCATAGACATTATCATGGCATTCCATCACAACGAGACCACATTTCTTTGAGGCATTTTTTCAAACAGTTCATTGCCTTGTCTATGCTACCACATTTTTAATACATGTCTTCCAAAGTATTTTACAACCAAATGCAATTGGTAGCTGGTGCTAGTTATTAGTTATGCAATGTGAAGTAATGCTCCGAGTTTGAAAGATGTGCAATGCAATGTAATCAGTGATATGAATATCAACTACAAATATCTATTTCTTACAACCAAATGCAATTGGCAGTTTCTCCTACTTATTAGTTATGCAATGTGAAGTAATGCTTTGAGTTTGGAATATTTGCAATGCAATGTAATCAGCGATATGAATATAAACTACAAAAATCTATTTTTTACAACCAAATGCAATTGGCAGTTGCTCCTACTTATTAGTTATGCAATGTGAAGTAATGCTTTGAGTTTGAAAGATGTGCAATGCAATGTAATCAGCAATATGAATATAAACTATAAAAATATATAGCTTGTTCGAAAACACCTATTTTTAGGCTTTTAGCCATAGCAACAAGATAAAATGCTTTGGTAGACATGTATGAAAAATGTTGTAGCATAGACAAGGAAGTGAACTATTTAAAAAACTGTCTAAAAGAAATGTGGTCTCATGGTGATGGAATGGCTACGGCTTGTCATGGGTTTCCATCACCATGAGACCACATTTCTTTGAGCCATTTTTTAAAACAGTTCACTACCTTGTTTATATTGCTACCAGATTTTTCATACATGTCTACCAAATTATTTTACAACCAACTGCAATTGGTAGCTACTCCTAGTCATTAGTTATGCAATATGAAGTAATGCTTTGAGTTTGAAAGATGTGTAATGCAATGTGAAGTAATTCTTTGATTTTGAAAGATGTGCAATACAATGTAATCAGTGACATGAGTATAAACTACAAAAATCTATTTTTTACAAGCAAATGCAATTGACAATTTCTCCTACTTATTAGTTATGCAATGTGAAGTAATGCTTTGAGTTCAAAATATGTGCAATGCAATGTAATCAACGATATGAATATAAACTACAAAAATATATTTTTTACAATTAGAAATGTGGTCTTATAAACAAGGCAAGACTCATAGAAAGGAGCACAACAACAAAGGAAAATATAGGGTTTTCCTTCTTTCAATCATAGGGTTTACCCTTCTTGCTAAAGAACCACATCAAATATGATGTACATGAATTACATAAAAGGACAACATCAAGTAACTTGAAGAGGTGTGATACATAGTGTAAGTTTGAGTTTCAGTCTAAGATACAAATATGAAGTCATTTTAAAAAATGGGAAATAATGTGATTTAAAAAATGAAACTTTATAATATATGTGCATACTTAACTTTATAATGTATCAATTTAACATGACCTTACAAATTCAATGTACTTGCTTATAAATGAATCCAATGAACCATCCAGGTCTTCTATACTCTTTATTGTGTCAAGTATTTCTTCATGGTCAAACTCACACACCTTCCACCAGTTCTTGCTCCTAGGTCTGCTCCGATATTTGATCAAATGAACATTGGCTGCTACGACAAGGTTAGAGTAGTGAAGAATCTTTTGATTCATGTCAAATTCCTCAAACAACCAAACTGGAGCATTCTTAATTGGGTACCTTCTAATCCATGTTCCAATAACAACCATCGAATCTGTAGGATATTCTATGTTTTCCCCATCTATAACCTCCAATTTCTTTTTGTCCTTGATACGACACAAGTAATAATATGTTCCCTCTTCGCTGTCTTCATTTTCAATCACTACATAAAGATGCCTTGAATTGATATGTTCATCTAGTTAGATGTATTTAATGAACATTACAATAACACTACAAAGTAAGATAAAACTAGGAATTTTTTATTAACTATGCAAAAAGATATATTATCTAGTTCTAGTAGATCTGATACATGATCAAAGTCAATGGATGATTGCATCTCCATGATTTGTAGAGCCGTCAGGAGCTGATACATGTCAACTAGGGTTAGACTTCTTAACGACCAATCGTCAACCCATTCTTTTGACTCACAATCATTCCATGCTTAAAGTGTACATAAACAAAAGCATGCCATCTTCCATGTATGAATAGTCCGTGAACCTGCATTGGAGCCTCTAAAAGAGTGTAGCTCACTCAATCTTGTCAGTGTACAAGAGTCCTCATATTTTGCAATGCCAGTATCATCTACCAATCAAAAAAATCAACGAACTAAAGAATTACCTTCATTACTTGGACCCATAGCATGATTAAACTAGTCGACAATTGATTTTGCATCTATCAACTTTGGAATATCTTTTTACTTTAACTCTTCTTGTACTAAGGCTCTACACAATCCTGCACCAACATGCTCCCCCTTTCCATGCCTGACCTCTGAGAAATTCCACATATACTAAACACCACTAATCCTATGCATCCTACTCAACCAATAAAACATTCTAGAGTTCTTGAATTGCGATGTACAATTATCTAACCATATGATATGATCACTAAATGCTATGCCCCTACTAGCCAAATCAGTGTAGAACATCTAAAATCAACATTGCACAAACTTTGTAGAATGTGTGTGATCATCATTGATGTAAAAGTGATACTCCCTCAATACCTTCTTATTATCCTCTGTACTATTAGCTACATGAATGAATTCTATATATGCACAAATATAGAAACCTATGTGGAGTTGTAGTATTGTGATTATACCTCATTATATACACATGTAGTGCTCTGCAAAATTGAAAACTGAAATGATGCTATGAAGTGGAAACGTGTCCTTGCATAATTTGAAATACGAGTCCAACTATTGAGCTCTATGTGTATTCCTTGCATACTCAGACCACATGATCACAAAAAATTCCCTTAAATTGATACATTGGAATCTTATCATTGACCAATTCACACTTTTTGCTTCTTTCCCATCTTTTAGACTGTAGGCCATTGTCTTGTATTTTCCAAATTCCACAATTTTGTTTCCAACTGCATGTCTACTATCCATGTGTTGGAAAATTGGAAAATGTTGCAATCTAGCACAATGAACACATGTGCCATCCAAACATGATTTCCTGTAAAAACATTGACCTTCCACTCTTTCACATAAAATGGTAGATAAGAAATACCTTGAAGATCTAGGTGGAGGCCTTATGTTACATTCTTGTAATACATTGTTAGTATGCATATCTACACATATACGTAGGTAAAAATTATAATAGTTAGAAAACTCAATATGTACTCTACAACAAGTAGTGCATGTGTGATTTATTTTGACATAAAAAGGCTTTAGCAATTCAAAAAAACTTTGATAACTTTTAACTTGTGGATACATCTCTACAAATTTAGCAAAAAAATGGGTTCGAGTAGTATCCAAAAAATGTATTGGATGTGGCTCACACATTTGACTACCAATTCTCCTTCTTACAACATCTCTTTGATTAGGAGAGACCCTTATGTTATTCTTCCAAAATTATTGTATTAGAGATCTCAAGGCTTGAATAATTTATTTATCTTTCTATGGTAGTCTACTCGAGAATGCCCATAACTCATTGTTATTTGGATCCTCCACTCTTTCACGCCTTCTTTTGGCTCTCATTAGAGATGATCTATGTATTTTCATTGTTTTACTCGTCTTTGAAAGGATCATCTTATTCTTGGTTTGATTGCTTACCAATGTTGATGTCATCACACGTCGTGTGGCATTACTATCTTTCGTGTGTGAGGTAGAACCCACACTCTCATATGCACTCATTAGATTCTTTAGAATGGATTTCTTACTCGAGTCATCTGATGTTCTTAGCCCAAGAATCTTCATTGTGGGCCTAAAATTGAGTTTCCTCATCATTTCAACAAACAGTTGAAATATTTTAGCCTCATTTAGCTTCTCAAAAAATAATTTCCATATCCTCCTCACATAGCTTTGACATGTACATTTTGGGATCTTATCAGCCATTGGTTCCAAACATTAGCATCAATATCAATCGAATATTTAGGTTTTCTTTGAAAACTCTAGGGGGAGTTCACAAAGTTAAAGTTCTGCCAACATTAGGAATGCCAACAACATCGAGGATAGATGGTGTACCTTCAATTGGAGATGAAAACGATGATGTACATTGAAATTAACATCTAAACAATGTTGTACCTTCAACTTCAGATGTGGTATGTGGAGTGTCTTCAGATAGAGTTGTGTTTGCTGATGTACTTTGCCACATGTTGTAGATGGTGTGTCTTCAACTGGAGATGTGGTTGTTGATGTACTTTGAACATTGCATATTGTAGATGATGTACCTTGAACTTCACTTATGGTTGATGATGTGCTCCCAACTTCAGGATTCATTTCTCTCATTGCATGAAGATTTTGCATGTGTTGTCTTTGTGATGCCAATTCGACATATCTCTTAGATTGCATGGGATTTTCTTCTTCTATGGGGTTTAATTTCTTTTCTTCATGAAGTTCCCTTATTGTTTCTCTTGTCCTTTCATTTTTGGCTTCACGTTCATCCGGTGTTAAAGGCTTTGCATGTTTCCTTGGCATGATGTTCAATGTTGCATGCTCACAAAAAAAATGAACAAAATTAAGTATTGCTCACTAATACAAAAATATCAAATTCAAATGAAAACGATTGCAATTGATCTATGTAAAAAGGCAAGAAGCACAAAAAATTAAATTTAATAAAAGAAACTCTTGATAAACAATTGAATTGTACAAACATGATAAATATGACCTCATATAATCAAATTTCATCTAAAAACTTCAAAATTTACACCAAGATAATACTCTTTCACAAAGGGTAGCAGTAATAAGTCAACTTTGTAATGCTAAATATGAAAATGCATGGCATAATGAAGATGTAACGACAATGGATTGAAGGCTAAAGGTGAAATTAAGGGAGCAAAAATTTGTGACTTCACACCTTGTGGCAATTATGGCGATAAGAAGCTTGTAGAGTATGAACTTAACTACCTCATTGATGTTCTCCCTTGTTATGTCATTAAGAATTATGATACCATTGATGCTTCCACCACATTTTTTTTTCATGAGGATGAGTAGATTGGTTTTGCACTTAAGGATGAATTTGTTAACATGAATGACACCATGTGGACATGTATTTTCAATTTGAAGAGATTTCCTTAGAAGGAAATGATTTTGTGATCATATGGATGTGTACAAATTGTTCCTTTGGTGCAAGGTGTGAACTCTTCCCCATGCTGACTATGTCACAACAAGATTGCAAGTGGAGTTTGTTCAAGTGAGGCCAAAAGAAGAATGTTACAAGTTTGATAACATGAATGGTATGTCCTTGGAAAACTCGTAGAAACAAGCACAATAAAAAAGGAAAATATGCAGCGAATGGAGAAAGAGGCAAATTACATCCATAGCCAAGGTCTTATTGAAAGGTCCAACAAGGGGCAGATTGTAACCAATCATTTGTAAACTCACTGAATACGATAGTTTGCTACATAATATAGGTAGTAGGCAATTGCAACTTGAAAGAAAAAGAAAAAGAAATGTAATCGATCTATGTGACAAGAAAAGGAAAATATGTGGCTAATAGAGGAAGGGGTGAGCATTACATCCACTGTGAATGTCTTATTGAATGGAACAAGAGGCAGATTGTAGCCAATCATTTGCACACTCATTGAATATGACAATTTGCTACATAATATAGGTAGTAGGAAATTGCAACTACCACAACCTATTTTTTCCACTACTGTAGTCTGTATTTTGTCTCTTAAGAAGGTTTCTAGGATAAATATAATGTTCTTAATTCTTCATTATAGTGGTGGTTTCTACGATAAATATAGTGTTCTTAATCATTTTCATATTTCCAAATCCACCTACATTCTAGCCAATGTAGAGTAAATCAATTTGTTTTTTTAAAGTCATTTGCTAAAAAATCAAATGAAAAAGAGTGAATTCCAATAACCATGATGGAAATGGACTACTATAAGAAATGCAAATGGAATACATAAACATCTTTGTGTTAAGTTGAAATCCTCTATATAAGTTTACAACAATTCATCTAAATTATGTCATGATTTTTCATTTTTTTCTTCGAACTTCTAAAAATTTAACATTTTTATGCAACTTCCATCTTCTTCAATGTTGAATTCTATTTAAAACTATTATGATTAATAAAATTATGAAAGGAACGGTCTATATTGTGAAAACTAAACAAAAAAATTCAATATAAGCATTTCAATTCTACAAAAATGAATATATTACTTGAGATAATAAAATATGATGTAGAAACTTCAAATTATATTCTTCTACATTGTCCAACAAGAAAATTGGTGCTCAAAAGGTGATGGATCAAGCATAATATGGTACAACAACAAGTCAACTACATAAAAAGGCATTTTCTTGTTAGAGAAAGCACAAAACTAGATAGAGGCAATGAATCGTGGGCTTGTATCATGGGTCAACTCCCTTTTTTATTATTTTTGGCGCTCAACATTTTTAGCGAGCACCAAATGTGCTGCATAAAAACCTTTCAATTCAGAAAGCACCAAATGTGCTATAGAAAATTTGTAATTGTGAAAGCCTTGACCCTACACGAAAACCTACTGAGGAGAGAGAGAAAAGTGAGAGAGACCTAGTAGAGTAGCAAGGGATGGAGGGAGAGGTTTAATGAGATTCACTGATAATGAAAAGGATAAGAGAGAAGAGTGGGAGAGACCTAGAGTAGTAATGAGACAAGGAGTGAGAGACGTAGCTCGACTAAGGAGGGATTGAGAGGTAGAGAACTAGAATCCTTATAACCTCATACCCTCTACCCTTAAACCCTCAACCCGCAAGCCTCAACCCTTAAACCCTAAACCCTTAAACCCTCAACCCTCAACCCTAATTCCTCAACTCTATACCTTAGACCCAAATCCACAAACCGTCTACCCTCTACCCTTAAACTCTCAAGCCTCAAGCCTCAAGCCTTAAACCCTCAACCCTAATCCCTCTACTCTATACCTTGGAACCTAATCCCTCAACCCTCAACCCTTAAACCCTCATACCTCTTTCCTCAACCCTCAACCTCTCCTTCACCCTCTCCCTCCCCTCCCCAATCTCTCCCTCCGTCTCCCACTCCCACTCCCACTCCCTCACCCTCTCCCTCCCCCTCTCGCTCTCCATCCCCATCTCCCTCTCCCTCCTCCTCTCTCTCTCTCTCCCATCTCTCCCTATCCACACTCTCTTGAACTCCCACTCCCACTCACTTTCCCTCTCCCCCCTCTCTCTCATCCTTTCCCTCTCCCTCTCTTTGTCCCTCTCCCCCTCCCTCCCCTCTTCTCTCCTCATCCACTCCCTGTCTCCTTCTCCCTCTCCCCCCTCTCTCCTTTTCCCTCTCCACCCTCTCTCCCAATCCCACTCCCTCTCCCTCTCTACCCCCTATCTCTTCCCCTCTCCCTCTCTCTCTCCCTTCTATCTCTCTCCTCCTCTATCCCCCCTTACTCTCACTCCCACTCCCTTTCCAAGACCCTCACCCTCAACCTCTCTCGCTCCCACTCCCACTCCCTCTCCCCCTTACCCTCTCCCACTCCAACTCCCCCTCCCCCTCACCACCCTCTCTCCCCCCCTCTCCCACTCCCTCCCCATCTCCCTCTCCTCCTCTCCTCCCTCTCTCCACCTCTCCCTCTCCCTCTCCCATTCCAACTTTGACTCCAACTTCCTCTCCCTCCCCTTATTTCCTTTCCCTCTCCCCATCCCACTCGCAATCCCACTCCCACTCCCACTCCCTCGCCCTCTTGCTTTGCCTTCCCCTCCTCTCTACCTTCCCCTCTCCCCATCCCTATCCTTCTCTCTCTATCCCTCCCTCTCTTCCTCTCCCCTTCCCTCTCCCTTTCTCTCCTTCCACTCTCACTCCCCCCTCACTCCATCTCACACTCCCATTCCAACTCTCTCTCTCTCTCTCTCTCTCTCTCTCTCTCTCTCTCTCTCTCTCTCTCTCTCTCTCTCTCTCTCTCTCTCTCTCTCTCTCTCTCCCTCTGCCACCCCACTCCCTCCATCTCCCTCTCCTCTCCCTCTCCCTCTCCCTCTCCCTCCCCTCTCCCTCTCCTACTCTCCTCCCTCCTCCTCCCCCTCCTCCTTCCCCTTCTCCCTCTCCCCTCTCTCCCTTCTACACTCGTCTTGTTCTTCCTCCCCCTCTCTCTCTCTCCCTCCCTCCCCCTCCCTTTTTCCTCCTCTCCCCCACCCCTTCTCCCTCTCTCCCCACCACTCTTTCTCCCTCTCCCTCTCCCTCCTCCTCTCCCCCCCCTCTCTGTCTCTCACTCCCAATCCATCTCCTCTACATCCCCCTCCTCCTCTCTCCCTCCCACTTCCCCTCCCCCTCCCTATCTCCTTCTCCCTCTCCCTGGGCTCTCTCTCTCCCACTCCCACTCCCACTCCCACTACCTCTCCATACCCCTCTCCCTTTCCTCCTCCCTCTCTCCCCCTCTCTCCCACTCCCATGCCCTCTCCCTCCCTCTTCACCCCCCCTCTCTCCCTCACCCTCTCCCTCTCCCCCTCCACTCTCTCTCCCTCTCCCTCTCCCTCTCCCCCCACTCACCCTCTCCCTCATCTCACTCTCCCACTCCCACTCCTCCCCCTCTCCCTTCCTCTTCCTCTCCCTCTCTCTCCCCCTCCCAATCTCCACCTCAAACTCCCTCTTCCTCTTTGAATCCCACTCCCCTCCCCCTCCCCCTCTCTCACTCCAACTCCCACTCCCACTCCAACTCTAACTCCCTCTTCCACTACAACTCCATCTCCCTTTGCCTCTCCTGCTCTTCCCCTACACCCCACTCTTCCTCCCCCTCCCCCAATCCAACTCCCTCTCCCACTCTCCCTACCCCTCTCCCACTCCAACTCCCCATCCCCCTCTATCCCTTTCTCTCCCCCTCCACTCTCTCTCCCTCTCCCTTCCTCCCCTCTCTCCCTTTCCCCCTCTCTCCCTCTCCCACTTGCACTCCCAGTCCTCCCCCTCCCTCCCTCTCACTCTACGTCCCTCTCCCTCTCCCCCTCCCCCTACCCTTCCCCTTCTCCCTCCCCCTCTCCCTCTCCCACTCCAACTCCCACTCCCACTCCATTTCCCACTCTCCCCCTCCTCCCCCACTCTCACCCTTTGGGTTTCTTGATTGGTTCTAGAGGAAAAAGAAGGAAAAGAGTGTAGAATGGAGGTTGGGTGAAATCTCTCAAAAGGTCTATGCTCACTTGGGGAGATAATTCCTAATATCTATATTCTTGGACTATTGGTGCAGGCTTCATGAGGATTTGAATTAGGAAGTAGGTTTCTTATTGGTTTCCTTGTTTTTGTTTGAGCATGCCATAGCTTCAGGATTTCCTTGACCTATTGTATATTGGGTATGGCTATGAGTTTCTTTCTTTTGGGGGTGTAAGGGAGTTAGGTTCCTAATGGTTCTCTTGGCTCAGGGGTATGGTGAGAGCCTTTATAACTCAACGACTCATTAAGGTTGAGTGGAGGGCTTTCTTTCTCCCATTGATTGTTGGTTATCAGCTACTCAAATTGCAGCAAGTACTTCACCTTATTTTGCTTTACTCAGTAGTTAAGAGGATCTCAAAAAAGCATAAGATGAAATATACATATCTATTTTATTTGTAACAAAAAATAATAGGGCACTTCCAATGAGAGAAATTTGTAATATAGCTATTTACTAGTAGATTGTTAGAATTTAGAGTATACCCATATATCTAGGTGAGATATAATGTGTTGAAAAAAATTACCGAGAATGAAATAATACTTACAGTATACCATCAAAGGAACTAATAGAGTTGTGCAAGTTTGGTATGGGAGGAAATTTTTATGCTGGTAGCATTTCTAGTTGTCATAATAAGAAATATACTGTCAACAAGATTTAGGGTATATGCATCTCCTCACGTGATTATTTATGTCCTAAATGTAATGGTTTACATGAATAATGTACATGATAGAAATGAAGAATGAAAAAGAAAAAAAATGTTGATCTGGCATAAGGTTTTAAAATACCAAGTTGGTCCCTTTGGCACTGCAATGCGTTTTGCAAATTCAAGTGTAGAAGTAACTCTTCCTTGGATAAAAAAAATATTTTTAAGCCATGAGAAAATATATATGATGAAATGTCAAACATAGTAACAATAATAACATGTTGTTTATGGCTGCTGGACAAAAATATTTTCCTCCAGTATGGGATGTTGCCAAGTTCCTCGCATCCTGCAGAGAATAAACAAAGAAAAAAAAGAAACATAATGTAATAGAATGGATTTAGAAAGGATTAATCTAGTGCCTCATTGCCTGGGTATTCCTCAAGCCACTACTTACTTAGCCAACATTTGATCTTAGAATATTTTCAATTGATTTAGGCAGCAAAAAAAAAAAACAAGACAACAATTGTATCCCCAAGATCTTGGTCGACGTGGGGGACTATTTCTAGTAGTTTGACTTGTTTCAGCACCCTAGTTCATTCCAAACTTCCACGCACAGGTCTGATGGGATTTGGGGCCACTGCCATAAATCCTCCTTGCGTAGGGTTAAATTCATGCATTATATCGCTTCTTTTTTTGGTTTCAAAAGATCTTAGATGTCCAAGCATATTTGTTGGGAGATTTATGAACATTATGAAACACCTAAAATTGTAGAGCATCCTTTTGGCCTGGCTTCACACCGTTTGTTGTCCAATCTATTTATCTCTTGTGGCATCTCATGCAAGATTTATTTCTCTTGAATGGTGTACCTTCTTTAGCATCGAATAGTCATACAAGTTGACAGCTCATACTCATCATGCATAACGCTTGATTTTGTGTATCATAGGAAATAATTAGTTAAGCATTTTGAACCAATTTCTTCTATTTTTGTTCATATTTCTTTAGCAGGAAGAACAGATCATTATTCGTTCACCAAGCACAAATCTTATTTACTTTAATACATGGATACCTCCATGTTAATTCATACACCTCTCCATGCTATTAAACATCTGAAATTTTGTAGGTGGTCAGTCTAAGTTGGAAAGGCTTGTCAATCCACATCACTAAGGTTAGCATCACGCTTCCTTTTTACCATTACAAAACATTTCTTTCTTCCACTTGTGCTTTGATTTTCAGGTCAATAATTTCCCAAGAGGTATGACTAAACACAGTTATCCCAACCACAATAGAGAAATTAAGCCAATGATCAAGTAACCACTGTTACAAGGTTTCCATACTTCGTTCTTCATTCATACCACATAAATGAGAGATCGATTAAAAACAATCATAATAAATAAATAAATAAAGTATTGATTAATGCTAAGTTGTGTAGTATGGAGGCAAAGTAACTTGGGTGTGCTTCACACAAGCACTCACATTAGCTACATGAAAAGCAGCACCAATAATGGAGTGTAGGACACTTGTGAATATATGCCCTTATTAGCAGGATAAATTAGATAGAGTGAAATGGATATGTATTAGTGTATTTATATGTCCTTAATGTTTAATCAATTTCATCCTGAAAATTATGATTCATCTAAATTGAATACTTATATTTGTTTTATTGTTTCATTTTATATAATTGCAAGGAGAAGAGTGGCATATAAATAAAAGTCAAGTTGTAACTTAATACAAATTAGCATGATGATGTATGATCTTCATATTTTAGTTATAATAGTGAGACCTTCATTTGTTTTTATAGTAATTCTGATTTCAATTTTAAATCAGTCTAGTCATGAATAAATATGCATATGGGATGTCCATTTATAAGAAGAAACTATTGTCATGCATTCATTAATTATGTTTTCCTTGAATTATTTCATTTATTCTTTTAATTGGATAAAACTATTGTTATTTTTAAACTATGGGAAAATAATTGTTATTACTCTTCCTGGAATAACTTATAGTCTAGTTTTAACTTGTAATATTACCCAAGTATTCAATGGGTGAGAACAAACCATCATATGTTAAACACTTAAATTAGTTAAGGGAGGATGTAATGGAAATTATTTAGTTTTACCAATTTGAACAATGTAAATAAATCCTTGTAATGAAGGTTCGATGTTAACCCTCTTGCCATAAATTGATACTTATGATACTACTATATATCACCATTTCATTTCCTTCTAGAATGACTCCAAGAAAGAAAGAAAAAAAGTGTTGTCACATCAAGGGTAGTAACAACTAATGCATGTAATGTTTAGAGAAGATTAATGCTTATAAATTACTTGTATATAATAGTTATAATTTTACATTTGGAAGAACACAAAATAGCCAAAGGATCAATGATCATATCATACACAACTAAGAGGTTACCATTTCAGATGTCAAGCTTTTTTTCTTTAAAAGAATTATTTCCTCCATTCAAGGGAATTGTGTCCATGTAACCTGGGCATCACATATTCCTCAATGCATATTCAGAAACTAAGCTTATGATCAATTGGTTGACACCATTGTAATCTATTCCCTTTTCAAATTAAGGAGGGTGGTTACAATTATTAATGTTATATACATATAAGGCATATGTATGAATAAACCCTACCCAATAAACCTAGAAGTCTTAAGGTAGTTAATTGTGCCTTGCTAATATGGACACATTAGGTTAATTATCTTAGATCTGCTTAGCATGAATGTGTCTTGCAAGTGGCAAGTCAGTAATGACATTGCACAAGCGACAACATTTGATGTTATATAATGCCAACTTTTCAAGCTTAGTAAGGCATTAGTTGCTTCCTTAAAAAAAATTGCTAGTTGAATTTTTCCCTATGTGCAAATTGACTACATGACACTTTCCCCCTCTCTCCATCTCCCTCATCTCTCACATTCCCACTCCCTCTCCCTCTCTCTCCCACTTTGAATCCCATTGCAACTGTAAATCCCTCACCCTCTCCCCCTCTCTCCCTCTCGTTCTCCCACTCCAACTCCCACTCCCACTCCCACTCCTCCCTCTCCCTCTCCCTCTCCCTCCCCCTCTCCCACTCCCACTCCCTCTCCCTCTCTAACTCCCCCATCCCACTCCCTCTCTCCCTACCACTCCACCTCTAACTCCCTTTACCACTCCCCTCCCGCTCCCTCTGTCCCCCCTCTCCCTCCCTCTGTCCCACTCCAACTCCCACTCCCACTCCCATTCCAACTACCTGTACCTATCCAACACCATCTCCCTCTCCCACTCTCCCCCTACCCCCCACTCCAACTCAGCCCTCCCCCTCTTGATCCCCCTCTCCCCCCCCTCTCTCCCACTCCCACTCCCTCTCCCTCCCCCTCACTCCCTCTCCCTCTCCCTCTATTTCTCTCCCTCTCTCCCCTCTATAACCCCTCTCCCTATCTCCCTTGTCCCTCCCTCTCCCTCACTCTCTCGCCCTCTCCCTCTCCCCCTTTCTCCCTCTCCCTCCCCTCTCCATCTATCTCCCCCTCTCCCTTGCCCTCCAACTTCCCCTTTCCCTCCCCTCTCCTTCTCTCTCACTCTCCCTCTCCCCCTCTCCCCACTCCAACTCCCTCACCCTCTCCCTCTCTCCCCTCCCTCTCTCTCTCCCTTGCCCTCTCCCTCTCTCCCACTCCCCTTCCACTACCTTGTTGAGAATAAGATGGAATTTAATTGCAATCCTAAACATATTTCATGTATCTCCTAAGTCCTTGGAAAGTGTTCCCCAACACTAGGATTAGAAAGAGATTAAATTCAAATGAAATGAACATGTAAATTGACATTTGTAATTATTTCTAAATGATAGCAACATGTGGGGATGCCCGAGAAGAGCTCCTATAAAATAGGAGCACATGGGGCATCCACATGGAAGGTGGAACCCACCTTGAGTTCAATTAACTGTTTGGAGGAAAGATAACACTTTAGTAATGCATGTAAAGATCCGAGAAGTTAGGAATTGATATTTACATGAGTGGAGTTCAGTTCAGTTCAGTTGCATGTAGTTAGTTTGAGTTGCATGTTAGTTGACTTCAGTTGAATTTAGTTGCATGTTAATGACTTGAGTTGCATGACAGATAACAGGTGATACATTCAGTCAAGTGGGGATGATCAATCATGCATCATGTTTGCATGAATTGATGGAGATATATGTTTCAATTAACAAAGATTGACTTGGACCCACCTTGGGTGCCCACGTTGGCATCTCAGAGTTAACTCTTTTTTCATGAGAAGATATTTACAAGGCTGAGTTAAGTGGGCCCATTCTTGGGTGCTAACTTTGAGGAGAAGCTTGGAAGATATTTTCTTGACCAACGATCAGCTAGGAGTTCAGTTTGGGGCACCTAAATTGAGGAGACATTGGATTTGACTTCATGTTACAATGTGAAACTCTACTTGCAAAGAATAGGCGTAGGTTTTTGAGAGAAGCTTTGTGCTTTGTAATTGACAACTCTTTGGATTTTTGAAGGCTCATTATTGTCTATTAATTGCAGCAAGTTGAAGAGAGTTTTATTAGAGTTTATTGCAGGTTGTGAAGAAGAATTGTTGAAGGAAAAAGAAGCATCTCAATGAAGGATTGATATAGTGTTATTGTAATCTTGTTCTAAGTTTAAATAATACAAGCACTATTGATTTCGTTGGTGGAATTTTTTCCCAAAAGGGTTTCTCCACGTATATGTTGTGTCACTTTTATCTTCTTGTCTCATTCTTCTACAATCTTCTTTCTACTTCTACAATTGGTAAAATTGATCTAAACAGATAATCATATACAAAGAATTTTTAACAAGGAACACTTAATTAGATCTACAATCTCATAGTTTTACAAAGTTTTAAGCTACATAATTACCTCTATTTTCAACATTTGGTATCAGAGTTAACGGTTGGGTAGAGTTTGGGATGCCTTTCTCTTAAAAGTTTGAAGGATTTTTGGCTATAGTGGGAGCTTTTACTATTGTGTTATTGCTGATTTTGTAAAAGAAGTTTGTTACAATGAGTTCTAATTCTCGTTTAGCTATTGAAAGATTCAATGGATCTAGTTATGAGATGTGGAAGCTAAAAATGGAGGATCTCCTTGAAGAGAGAGATCAGTGGTTAGTTGTTTGTAATGAGACAAAGTCACCTACACCGATGTCAGATGAGGATTGGGCTAAGCTTGATAAGAAGGAAAGAGAGACCATAAGATTATGTCTTTTTGATGTTGTTCTCTTGAATGTTTCAGATGAAACTACTGCATACAAACTGTGGAAGAGGATAGGTGATATCTATCAAAAGTCTTACTAATAAGTTGTATTTGAAAAGAGAGTTGTATTCTTTAAAGATGGAAGATGGTGATTTTGTTGCACATCATTTAAATGCTTTTAATTTGATTCTAAGTCAGTTAGCATCTATAGATGTAAAGCTAGAATATGAAGAAAAATGCATTTTGTTACTTTATTCTTTACCAGAATCTTGGGAAAATCTAATTGTTTCTATTAGTGGTAGTGGTGTAGATCCTAAGATGGACAATATAATTCCTACTCTCCTATCATAGGAGATGAGGAGGAAGTCTAAAATGGGATCCCAAGATGCCTTGTTTGTAAGAGGTAGGCCTAAGGAAAGGGAACCTAAGGGAGACAAGAAAGGAAAGGGTAAGTCCAAAGGACAGTCTAAAACCCCTGGTAAGAGTAAGGTAAAGTGTTGGAATTGTGGGAAACCTAGACATGTAAAGAAGGATTATAAGAGCAAGAAAAAGAGTTATGATGCTTCTACAAAGAAATCCTTGGATGACAGTAATGATCCATTGGTCATTTCATCTCATACTATTTTTGATAACTCTTGACTTATTGATTCAGGTTGCTCCTATCATATGACTCCTAACAAGGAGTGGTTCACTAAGTATACTACATATGATGGAGGGAATGTCTTCTTTGGAGATAATAGCACAACAAAGGTTGTGGGAAAAGGAGAGGTAACGTTGTGTTTCAATGTTGGCAGGGTTAAGACCCTTAATGATGTTTTACATATTCCAAGACTTGCTAGAAATCTACTTTTTGTCTCTAAGTTCAATGATTTTGGAATGCATGTGACATTTGACAAAGGTGGTTGTAGATTGGTGAAAGGGAATATGGTGGTTGCTAAAGGATTTCAGATTGGGACTTTGTTTAAGCTTAATAACTCCAATTTGAATAAATTAGCCAATGTAATTGATGTTGAAAATACATGTATGTTGTGGCACCATAGATTGGGCCACATTGGTGAAAACGGTCTTAGGACCATTCTTAATAAGAAATTGGTTGACGGTATTCCTGATTATGATATTTGAAAAAATAATTTTTGTGAGCATTGTGTGTTTGGAAATCAATCCAGATCTTCATTTCCTAGTGGAACAAATAAAGCTAAAAGATTATTAGAGATTATTCATTTAGATGTAATGGGCCCTGTGGATATTGACTCTATTGGAAAATATAGATATTATGTCACATTTATTGATGATGTCTCAAGATACACTTGGATCTATTTTATGTATAACAAATATGATGTGTTTAATAAGTTTAAAGACTTTAAGGCTTTGGTTGAGAAACAACTAGATCATAAGATAGAAGTGTTGAGATCAGATAATGGTGGTGAATATTGTTCTAAGGAATTTGATGATTATTGTAAGCATGCAGGAATTGTGAGACTAAAAACTACTCCATATACACCTCAACAGAATGGAGTAGTAAAGAGGATGAACCAAACCTTAATGAAAAGAGCTAGGAGTATGTCAAGTAGTGCTAAGCTAGATTGGTGCCTTTGGGCCGAGGCTATAAGTACTTCTTGTTATTTAATCAATAGATCCCCTAGTTCATCTATTGAAGATAAAACTTCTTATGAAATGTGGTTAGGTAGGAAACCTAGTGTTGCACATTTAAGGATCTTTGGTTGTGAGGATTTTGTTCATGTGCCTAATGAAAAGGGATCTAAGTTGGATCCAAAAGCATAGAAATGCATATTCATAGGTTATGGTGAAAATGTAAAAGGTTTCAAGGTTTGGAATCCTATAACTCAAAAAATTACTTTATCTAGAGATGTGATTTTTTAGGGAATTTAGAGCTTATTCAGGGGAAGAACAACCAAAGGAGAAGGATACTTCTCGAATAGTGCATTTTGAGATAAATACTGAGAAGAAAGGTGCACATGTTGAAGAAAAAATAGATGGATTGCATGAGGAGAGTTCACAAAGTTCTTCTGAGATATATGCTCAAGATGAGCATATTGAGAAACAAGAAGAACCCCCTTTGAGAAGATCCACAAGACAATAGAATCCCATTGTTAGGTATAGCCCACCTAATTTCCATTGTATATTTGCTTTGATGAGTACTAATGATGAACCTAGATCTTACAGGGAAGCTTTGTCTTCAGATGAGAATAAGCTTTGGTCACAAGCTATGCGTGAGGAAATGGAATCCTTGGATACTTGTGACACATGGGATCTTGAGAGTTTTCCCAAAGGAAGAAAGGCCATTGGTTGTAAATGGATCTTTGAAAAGAAAATTGGAGTAGATGGTAATCTCAAAAGGCACAAGGCTAGATTAGTAGCCAAGGGATACTCCCAAAGAGAGGGAGTTGAATTTAATGAAATCTTCTCTCCTATTGCTAAATTAACTTCTATTAGATTTTTTTCATCTATTGTTGTTGCTTATGATTTTGAGATAGAGCAAATGGATGTGAAAACTATTTTTTTGCATGAGAATCTTGATGAGGAGATTTCTATGAGGCAACCTGATGGTTTTGTTGTAAAAGGAAAAGAAGAATTGGTTTGTAGGTTAAAGAGATCTTTATATGGATTGAAACAGTCACCTAGAATGTGGTACCAGAAGTTTGATGCTTTTGCATTGAAAATTGGTTATGTTAGGAGTGAGGAAGATCATTTTGTTTACATAAAATTTATTGATGATCAACTTTTAATTATTATCTTGTATGTTGATGACATGTTTATTGGTAACAACAAGGTAATGATCAAAGAATTGAAAGAACAACTCTCAAGCACATTTGAGATGAAAGATCTAGGGGCTGGAAAATATATCCTTGGTATGGAGATCAATAGAGATAGAGGTAATAGAAAGCTTTGCTTGAGTCAGAGCAATTATGTTGATACTATTTTAAAACAGTTTAACATGCAAGAGAGTAGACCAATTAATATTCCTTTACCAGTTGGAATGAAGTTAAGTTTTAAACATGAGTCCTAAATCTAATTTTGATTTTGAGTAAATGTATGAAATTCCATATGCTAGTGTAGTTGGTAGTTTAATGTATGCAATAGTCTGTACGAGACCATATATAGCCCAAGCAATGGGAGTTCTAAGTAGGTTTATGTCTAACCCTGGTAAAGAACATTGGACTTATGTTAAGAGGGTGTTTAGATATTTATGAGGTACTTCTGATTACTGTTTGGTTTATCATGGTGCTAATGATATTGATATTATGCACATATCATTGGACATACAGGGTTTTTGTTGATTTAGATTGGGCAGGAGACCTGGATAGTCAGAGGTCGACAAGTGGCTATGTGTTTACTTTGTTTGGAGTTGTGGTTAGTTGGATGAGTAAGAGGCAGTCCACTGTTGCTTTGTCCACCATAGAAGCAGAGGACATGGTTGCTACACCTGCCTCTAAAGAGGCAGTTTGGTTACAAAGACTTGGGAAAGGTATTGGTTTTAATTGTAAGCAAATTAAACTTGAATGTGATAGTCAGAGTGCTATTTGTTTAGCCAAAAATCCTATGTATCATGCTCGTACTAAGCATGTTGATGTTCAGTATCACTTTGTGCGAGAAATGGTTGAGAGTGGGAAGGTATTGATTGAGAAATTTGACACTTTGATCAGTGCTGCAAATTATCTTACGAAACCAGTTCCTACAGATAAGTTCTCTTGGTGCAGGAAGGCCATTGGCCTTGAGTCCTATACTTGATTTATAAATAATGATTCCTTGTTTAGAATAATTGCAATGTATAATGTCAACTGGGAGAATGTTGAGAATAGGATGCCATTTAATTACAATCCTAAACATATTTCATGTATCTCCTAAGTCCTTGGAAAGTGTTCCCAAACACTATGATTAGAAAGAGATTAAATTCGAATCAAATGAACATGTAAATTGACATTTGTAATTATTTCTAAATGATAGGAACATGTGGGGATGCCTAGAAAGAGCTCATAAAAAATTGGAGCACATGGGGTGCCCACATGGAAGGTGGAACCCACCTTGAGTTCAATTAACTATTTGGAGGAAAGATAACACTTTAGTGCATGTAAAGATCCTAGAAGTTAGAAATTGATATTTACATGAGTGGAGTTCAGTTCAGTTCAATTCAATTCAGTTCAATTCAGTTTAGTTGAATTCAGTTATGGTTCAATTATCTTTAGTTGCATGTAGCTAGTTTGAGTTGCATATTAGTTGACTTCAGTTGACTTGAGTTGCATGACAGATAATAGATGATACATTCAATTAAATGGGGATGATCAATCATGTAGCATGTTTGCATGAATTGGAGAGATATGTTTTAGTTAACAAAGATTGACTTGGAGCCACCTTGGGCGCCCAAGTTGGCATCTTGGAGTTAACACCTTTTGCATGAGAAGATATTTACAAGGATGAGTTAATTGGGCCCATTATTATGCGCCAACTTTGAGGAGAAGCTTGGAAGATATTTTCTTGACCAACGATCAGTTAGGAGTTCAGTTTGGGGTGCCTAAATTGAGGAGACATTGGATTTGACTTCATGTTACAAGGTGAAACTCTACTTGCAAAGAATAGGCGTAGGTTTTTGAGAGAAGCTTTGTGCTTTGTAATTGAAAACTCTTTGGAGTTTTCAAGGCTCATTATTGTCTATTAATTACATCAAGTTGAAGAGAGTTTTATTAGAGTTTATTGCAGGTTGTGAAGAATAATTGTTGAAGGAAAAAGAAGCATCTCAATCAAGGATTGATACCGTGTTATTGTAATTTTGTTCTAAGGTTAAATAATACAAGCACTATTGATTTTGGTAGTGGAATTTTTCCCTGAAAGGGTTTCTCCATGTATATGTTGTGTCACTTCTATTTTCTTGTCTCATTCTTCTACAATCTTCTATCTACTTCTACAATTGGTAAAAATGATCTAAATAGATAATCATATTCAAAGAATTTGTAACAAAGAACACTTAATTAGATCTACAATCTCATAGTTTTACAAAGTTCTAAGGTACATAATTACCTCCATTTTCAACATACCCCTCTCTCTCTCTCTCTCTCTCTCTCTCTCTCTCTCTCTCTCTCTCTCTCTCTCTCCCACTCCCACTCACACTCCCTTCCTCCTCTCCTCTCTCCCTTTCTCCCTCCCTTTCTCCCCTCCCCTTCTCCCCCTCTTCCCCTCTCTCCCTCTCCCTTCTCCTCCTATCCTTCTCTCCACTCCTTTTGCCCTCTCCTCTCCCTCTCCTCGTCCCTCTCCTCCTTCGGATCACTCGGCTCCTCCTTTCTCCTCTCCCTCCCTCCCTCCCTCCTCTCGTCCCCATGGCGCATCGGATCCCTCCGCATCGCATGTCACGACAATATGTCACGTAACCATCTTTCATCATCTGGTTCATCATCATACCGGTTTCATCACGTCCATCATCGTTTAAATATCATCATCACATCATCAATACGGTTCATCATCATCATCGATCGATATCGCTGCAGATTCCGCCCGTCATCATCACATCATTTCGTCATCGCCGCATCGCGTAATGTCATCATCGGCAATATGTCATCATCTTTGTCATCATCGTAAAATAAATGTCATGTCATCGCGCATCATTTTCGATCATTTGTCATCATGTCATCACCTCTCCCTCTCCCCCCCTCCCCCTCTCCCTCTCTCTCCCTCTCCCTCCCCCTTCCAATCTCCCCCTCCCCCTCGCCCTCCCTCTCTCCCTCCAACTCCCTCTCCCTCTCCCACTCCAAATCCCACTCCAACTCCCCCTCTCCCCCCTCTCTCCCACTCCCACTCCCTCTCCCTCCTGCTTCCCCCCATCTCACAATCTCTCTCCCTATTCCTTATTAGCAAGATAAATCAGATAGAGTGAAATGGATATATATTAGTGTATTTAAATGTCCTTAATGTTTAATTAGTTTCATCCTAAAAATTATGATTCATCTAAATTGAATACTTAATTTATTTTTGTTGTTACATTTTATATAATTACAAGGAGAAGAGTGGCATATAAATAAAAGTCTTTGTAACTTAATACAAATTGCCATGACAATGTATGATCTTCATATTTTAGTTATAATAGTGAGGCCTTCATTTGTTTTTACAATAATTTTGTTTTCAATTTTAGATCAGTCTAGTAACGAATAAGTATGCATATGGGATGTCCTCTTATAAGAAGAAACTATTTTCATGCATTCATTAATTATATTTTCCTTGAATTATTTCATTTATTCTTTTAATTGGCTAAAACTATTGTTATTTTTAAACTATGGGAAAATAATTGTTATTACTCTTCCTTGGAATAATTTGTAGTCTAGTTTTAACTTGTAATATTACCCACGTATTCAATGGGTGAGAAAAAACCATCATATGTTAAACACTTAAATTAGTTAAGGGATGATGTAATGGAAATTATTTTGTTTTAGCAATTTGAACAATGTAAATAAATCCTTGTAATGAAGGTTCAATGTTAACCTTCTTGCCATAAATTGATACCTATGATACTAGTATATCACCATTTCATTTCCTTCTAGAATGACACCAAGAAAGGAAAAAAAAAGTGTTGTCACATCGAGGTTAGTAACAACTAATGAATGTAATGTTTAGAGAAGATTAATGCTTATAAATTACTTTTATATAATTAAGTTATAATTTTACATTTGGAAGAACACCAAATAGCCAAAGGATCGATAATCATATCATACATAGCTAAGAGGTTACCATTTCAGATGTCAAGCTTTTGTTCTTCAAAATAAAATTTGCCTCCATCCAAGGGAGTTGTGTCCATTTAACTTGGGCATCACATATTCCTAACATGCATATTAGGAAACTAGACTTATGGTCAATTGGTTGACACCATTGTAATATATGCCCTTTTCAAATTAAGTAGGGTGATTACAATTATTAATGTTATATACATATAAGGCATATGTATGAATAAACCCTACCCAATAAACCTAGAAGTCTTAAGATAGTTAATTGTGCCTTGCTAGTATGGAAAAATTAGGTTAATTATCTTAGATCTTCTTAGCATGAATGTGTCTTGCAAGTGGCAAGTTGGTAATAACATTGTGCAAGTGACATCATCTGATGTTATATAATGCCAACTTGTCAAGCTTAGTAAGGTGTTAGTTGTCCCCTTATAAAAAATTGCTAGTTGAATTTTTCCCTACTTACAAATTTAGGGCATGACACTTTCCTCCTCTCTCCCTCTCCCTCTCCCTTTCTCCCATTCTGAATCCCACTCCCCCTCTCTCCCTCCCCCACACCCACTCTCGCTCCCTCTCC
>VDFB02321095.1:0-69870 GCA_007258455.2 Sequoia sempervirens
GAGAGGAAAGGAGATAGAGGTGAGTGTGTGTAAGAGGGATATAGGAAGGGGGAGAAAGAAAGAGAGTAGAGAGGGAAATGGGAGAGATAGAGAGTAGAGAGGGAAGGAGAGAGTAGAAGAGAAAGAGGGGGGTGGGAGAGAGAGAGGTAGAGAGAGTGGAAGGTAGTGGCAGGAGAGATAGGTAGAGACGGAAGGAGAGAGGGAGAGAGGGAAGGAGGGAGAGTGAGATGGAGAGAGAGTGGTGAGATAGAGAGTAGAGAGGTAAGGAGAGAATGAGAAAGAGAGATAAAGAGAGAGAGGGAGGTTGGAGGGAGAGAGAGGTAGAAAGGGATGGGTCAGATAGAGAGAGAAAAGGAGGGATAGTGGGATAAAGAGAGAATGGTGATTTAGAGAGGAGGGAGTGAGACGTAGGGATAGAGATAATGGTGAGATAGAGAGAAGGATAGACTAACAAAGAAAGAGAGGGATGCAAAGACAGAGAGAGAGGTAGGTAGAGGAAGGGGGCGGAGAGATAGAGAGTAGAGAGGGATGGAGAGAGAGTGATGAAGGGAGAGGTAGGTATAGAGAGGGAAAGAGAGAGGAGAGATAGAGAGTAGAGAGGGGAGGGAGGGAGATAGAGGTGTGTGTGTGTGCATGTGTGTGTGAGTGAGAGAGATAGAGAATGGTGATATAGAGAAAATGAGTAATTGAGAGACAAAGAGGGGGAGGGGGAGGGACAACAATGATAGAGATTGGGAGGAGAGACAAAAAGAAGGAGAGGGAGGGTGAGGTCAAGAGAGGGAGGGAGAGGAGAGATAGAGGGAAGTAGAGAGGGAAGGAGGGAGGGAGGGAGGGAGGGAATGCTAGGGAGGGAGATAGAGGTTTGTGTGTGTGAGAGAGAGTGGTGAGATAGAGAGGAGAGAGTGAGAGGGAGGGAGAGATAATTATGAGATAGGTAGGAGAGAGTTAGAGAGAAAGAGGGGGAAGAGAGGGATCGAGAGTGAGAGAGAGATGTATGTAGAGGGAGGGAGAGGAGAGATAGAGAGTAGAGAAGGAAAGAGGTAGGAAGGGAGACATAGGTGAGATACAAAGTGGAGGGAGAGGTAGGTAAAGGGAGAGAGAGGGGAGATAAAGATAAGTCGAGAGGGAAGGAGATGTAGAGAGATAGAGAAGAGATAGGGAGAAGTAGAGAGGGGAGGGAGGGAGGTAGATGTGGGGAGGAGATAGAGCAGTGTGTGAGAGACAAAGAGGAGAGAGGGAGGAAGAGAGATAGAGAGGGAGTGGAGAGATAAAGAGTAGAGAGGAGAGAGAGAGAGAGAGAAAGATGATACAACTTGCTGACTACTAAAATTTGACCTCCTAATTACTAAATTTTGACATACTGGTTCTTGAAATTTGACTAAGTCTAAAAATTTTAAGATCTTCTAAGAACTAAAATTTTCATTATAACTCTTAGAGATCTAAAACCACTCTCAAACATCCTACCTATATACATGAAATATAACTTAAAGTATAAGAAAGTAAACATCCATATGTAAATGTCAACTTATACTTAAATGTTTATTTCATGTATATAGTTTCCTTAAAAGATAACAAGAAGAAAGAGACAAGAAAAAGAGAAGAAATAAATTTCAATGTAGACCAAAATGTGACCGCGTTATAACATGCTCGCATTTTGTCAATGCATTTGCAAAACATGAAAGCCATGTCAAAACTAAGATATAATGTGAGCGCATTATATATTTCTTTGGGAATACACAAGCCTTGGGATTGGTATTTTCCTTGGAATACAAACCCAAAGGCTTGTAGGGAATTACCAATGACCAAAGACATGTTTTTGCAAATTCTACAATATTTCACATAATCTGGTTTGTGCTCACTGTCAAGACTGCATGTGGTTCAATATAAAAAAAATGAAGTAATGTTAGGTTCTCTCTTAGCTATCCAACGATGTAATTTTTTTCACTTTCTAACAATGTTAAGCCTTTCATCCCTAATTTATTTTGTTTGTATCTCTTTTTTGGAAAAAAGTAGTGTTTGGTGTTTTTTTCATTATAAATTAACAGTTCATCAAAATTTCAAATAAATTACATTTTCAGAAACTAGACTCCATTCTACAAATTTTTAAAAAAATAAAAAAAATTCAATTAGTTTCAAAAATTTGTAGAGGTAGCACTGCCAAAATTCTATTTTTTCAGGAAGTGTCGACTTCAAAAATTAGTAAAATATAAAATATTCATTAAAAAATTATCAGAAAAATTGTGCATCAACTACATACTATTAGCTAACTTTTGACCATAGCGATTTTAAAAATACTAAAAAAAGTTCACCGTACGAGGGTTGTACAAGAGTTGCTATGTTATGTTTTTTTTGACAAAAACAACACCAATTTGTGTACGTACCTTGTTTGAACCCCTTAATCTCAACAATTTTCAAAATAAATTAGTAGTTTAGAAAGTAGACTAGGAGCACTTTGATCCTTCTTTTTGTTCCATCTCAAAATTTTGAGTGTAACTATCCTCAATTTCACATCCAAGGTCAGTATTTCCTTAGTTTTAGAAAAAAAGTGGCCACTTAAGCCCCCTTTTTGGGAACCATATTGGTGCACTTACCCTTTTATCTTTTATCTTTCATTTGTCTTGTGTTTTCCTCTTGGGGATGATGCAAGGCATCAAGACATTCATGTCTCTTCCATGTTGACCCAAAAGCTTTTCTTTTATCTTTTCTTTTTTCTTATGTTTTCCTTTTGGGGATGACACAAGGCATCAATACATTCATGTTTCTTCCATGTTGACCCAATTTTTTTTCTTTTTTTTCACTCTCTTTGTGTCATTCTTCTAGTTCTATGAGTATTTGGGGAATGATGACAATTCTGAGCTCTATAAAAACATTGTAGCAAGAACATACTGATCCCAAATCCATTGATCCCTCATGTGCTTGAAGTTTCATTTTAGGGCCAACCCCTTTTTTTCCTTTCCATGACACAGTTTTATTTGGAAACATATGACTTGGCATAGGTCTTTCAAAGTTAGCTCTCATGTCTTTTTTATTGTTAGCATTTATCATTTGCTACTTTAAAGTAATTTCTCACAGCATGGTGTTTAGAAATTTCTTTAAAGTACGGGCATACATTGGTATTATTCTTTTTTCATTTTTTATGTTTCATTGTGTAGTCTTCTAACTTCATGCTATGTGTCTTTCACTTTGTGGTGACATTGGGAGTGATGTACTTCTAGAGTGTGATCTCTCTTAGCATATGATATTCCTCTTAGTGTTTTTATGCAATACACTGCATCCCCTAAGTTGTGAATCTTCTATTCTTTGATTGGTCCTCTCTTGGAGATGTTAGACACAATATTCCATAAGCTAAGACCTTACATAAACAAAGAAAAAATCCTTTGAATGCACCTTACATTATAATTTTGTTTATATGGCCACCTTGTATAACACACTTTGCATGCTTGTGGAGCCATCTTGTTTGTTCATGATTTCCAAGCATATGAAATTTTGCTTGCCTCATGAAGCTCAAATTTCATTGTTGTGTTGTACCTTATCAAAGTTATCAAGAGGTATAACTTTGGTCTAGTTGGACAGGAAGTTGAACCGAGGGATGAATTTCCCATAGCCACTTGATTGTGTCTGTGAGTGCATATCGTCCGTTTGTGTATGTGTCTCACCTTTTAGATACACACCCAATGGAAACCCTGAAGTTTTGTTGCCTCGAAGTGAGCATGCATTTTTTGGACAAACAGTCTAGATTTGATCCACATCACGATGGGAAAAGGGTCGAAGCTTGATCCACCCCTCTATTTCTTTTCTTTTTTATTTTTTTCTTTTTCTTTGGAAGTGTATGCTTATGCCTTACCATTGCTCCTTATATCATTTTTCATGTGTGCCTATGTTGGTCTACTATAGGATCTTGATCCTGGAGGCTTGATCACCCCTCTTGATCACTTCTATCCTATATTACTAGTATTGGTGTATTGGGATGTGTTTTGGTCTACATTAGTGTGAGTTTGAAGCAAGTTCATCATCTCACTAAAAAGGGGGCTAAATGTAGTGTTGAAAAATGTCATCTGTGACATTTTCACAATTGTTTGGGGCCTCCTTGTTAAATTGGACGTAATATTGCCTTGATTTAATGTTGTAATGTGTTTAACACATTTACATTAGGTTTTGGGCCCTTGTAAACTAATGAACCTTATTTGTGCTTTATTTAGGTGTTGTAAAGTGTTGTACCACACTTTCACACTAATCTAGAGTTTTCATTATTAATGGGGCTTCCTTATTCTTTAATTGGCCTTATATTGCATCCACAAGCCTTAATTAATGCATCTTTCCAAGGATAATCCCTACATTAACATACACCCAATCATAATTCATGTCTTTTTGGATTGTATGGATTAGATTTAGTGATCTAGGACTCATACACCACCTTGGGTGTATGAGTTCCACCTAAGTTTTGGGGCCCCAATCTTGATTTCATATGAATCTAAGCATTTCTTAAAAAATGTGTGCCATAGCCTTGCCTAATGGGACTCATATGCCACTTCCAGTGTGTGTGTCTTTGTGGCTTAAAATTAAATTAAATTCAAATTCTTAGCGGGATTTTATTCTCCTAGGTCTGATCTTGGTTTGTAGTGAACTATAATTTCATGAAATTTGGCATAAACAAGTATAAATACAAGGTTATTTCACTCATTTTCACCTAGCAAGTTTACAAGTGACCTAATACTTTCATGAGAGAATTCCTAATAGAAAATTGGAGTTTACAAGAGAATTCAAGAGCATTCAAGAGTTTACAAGATAATTCAAGGGTTGATTATCAAGTGTTTTGGAGCATTATTCAAGTATCAACCATCATGTCAAACTCACCATGCATCATGTTTTTTTTTGAGCTAACATTTGTGTTGTAGGGTTTCATGATTCAAGAAAGTGTTCAATTCAAGATCTATAACATTCAAGAAAGAATAAGATCTACATCCATTAGAGCCATCTCATACATGTTTGCAACACTTTATTACTAGGGTTTGATGAGTTGCAACATTAGATTTTATTCATTCATCGCCCCTCCTTTCCATTTGATTTCATTACAAGGTTTGATTACCAAAATGGGGTTTGACCAAGGAAAACTCATTTCCACTAACAAAAAAACATTTCCCCTCTCTTTAGTGTGTGATTTATAGATTTAGGTTGGAGACATATTGAAGAGAAAGATTGGAGGAAAGTTGTCAAGTGTTCAAAGTTGTCAAAGTTGTTACATCATCTACAAGATCATTGAAAGACCTCTTCAGAGAAAATCTTGGCATTTTAGATCTAGAAACCAAGTCAAGAAGGAAAAGAAGGGATTGGAGAGTAGATTCAAATCCTAATTTTCCAAAAAAATCCAAACTAGACTTATATGCCACTTTTGGTGTATGAGTCCCAATATAGTCAAATTTGTAGTTGCTAGGAGTTCTAGACTTGTCTTTACTAGATTTTTGTTTCTACCTGATGAGCTTGAAATATGCTAATAATTTGAATATTATGATGTATTTTTAATACCCTTACTCTTATTTCTGATGGTTGTTTTAACTCTTTGATTAAAGACTTTTTATCTAAAATCGGGTAGTATCCTGTAGCAACACATTCCTATATTCTTGCAGCTTAACATCTCTATGTGTTTGTATTAATTGCCCTGTTTGACCACCTGAATGACTGATATAATGAATGTGGTTTTTGGATAATGAAATGGATTTAATATGTGATTAATGAATGTGTATCGTGTTATTTTCCACGCGTGTTTTCTTTCACTTCTATCACCATGTGCATCGTAGGTTGTTGAAGGAAGCATGAACGAGTCAAAGCACATCAGATCTCAGCCCTACAGTAAAGACCATTTCTAGCACAGCATCGAGGAAGTTGTTCCAGGAAAGACTCTCTAACTGGGTCATTGGGAGGAAATCTAAATGATCATTAATCTAGGAAGAGTGGAATACTAAATTCTCTTTGAATCGTGTTGAACAGATATGCCTTCATTTATGAGAAGTTTGTTCCTCGGTTTCAGGATGCATTTATGTCCATGTCTTTCTCTGTTAGAGTTAGGTAGTTAGTTGCTTTTCTAATATAAATAAGTGTTCCTCCTGCGTGAGTGAGCAATAGAGTGTGTTAAAGTTAGTATTATAATGAGAAACAGTGTTTTGTGTTAGTTTTCTTACAAGCAGAACAATCAATGTATATGATTCCAAGTTTATAAATAAAATTTGATGAAGTTTTGAGTTCAATTCTTGCATAAACTGGTTGATGTTTGCTAAGGGGGCCCACTTAGTGAGTATCTATAGTTATTTATTTATCTCTTGTTGATTATAAGTTAGATTTCATTCTTGAAGGTTTCAGCACAAACTCAGTCTTATATTGTTCTTGCAGCATCGGGAATCCATCCCTGTGTTTGTTCCTACAACATAAGGCCAGTTCATAGTTTATTTCTTAGTAATAGTTGTTATGATTTATGCTTTGATTAAGCTATGCTTAAGTTAAGAAGACTTTGCATTACATTCCTGCAACATAAGTAGAATTCCTTCCAAGCATTTATTTATGGTAAATTGTGACTAAAACTGGTTCTTAGTGCACATACAGTGCTGCTCCATTTGAAGTATATGTTCCCTGGTTTGACAATGTAAATGAATGACCATAAGAAGATGTTAGTCACCTGCTAGAATGTCCAATTCCCAGGTTAGGATTTTCCATGACTTTTATATCCTTTTGTGGAATCGACCATTTTTGGTGCCGTTGTCAGGGATGGTGTCAAGCTAAGAACCTATCATAGTCATTGTTAGCAATAGTTTAGTGTTTTTATTCAAGAATTTTCAAATTCCTTCAATTTACGGTTAATTCTATTGCATGCATAGAAGAAGAGACGCTCTGGGAAGATTCCTCCCTAACCTTCCATTCATTGATAACAATTCTGAACCAACTTATAATCTATTTGAGGAAGGAGGAGACGGAGATATCAATCCATTTGTTGAAAACCTGCTTGTTGAATTTTGATTTGTCCTAACTCAAGAAAATCCATTTGCTTTGATACTCCATCAAGCAAATATGGCACGTAATCCACCTAATCAACCTCCTACTTTTGAATTCCCCATTATTGCTCAGCAAGGTAATGATAACCTTCAAAATATTCCTTCTTCATTACTTCCCAAGTTTTATGGACTAGTTACAGAGGACCCAAACACTTTCTTGTTTGAGTTTAACATCCTCTATCACAGCTATGATTACACTTCAGATGCTCATAGGTTGAAGTTGTTTCCTACTACTTTGAACGAGGGAGCTCTTAGATGGTTTATGAGTTTGGGAAGGGATGCTATTGATAGTTGGGTAGCTATGCAAAAAAAAATTCTTGAGAAATACAAGGAATATTGTAAGAGTGGTAGTAAGGGTGATGATATATTCAGAATTCAACAAAAGGAGGATGAAAGCCTGGAAGACTATATCTTAAGATTCTTGTTTTCCCTGAAAAAGAATTTAGACCATACTCTCAATGAAGAATCTTAGAAACTACTTTTTCTAAGGGGAATCAATGACACCTGTATAGATGCCCTGGATCTAATGGGAGGAGAAGATATAACCCAAGTGCCTTGGGATGATATCAAGAACATATGTCACAACTACTCTCGAGCAATTGTTAAGAAGGGTAGAGGTCATCAAGTCATAGTGGGAAAGTCTTCTACTAATGGAGTTTCACAGATGGAGATCACACATTTGCTATATGATTTCAAGCAGGATATCATAAACAACATGGCTACACAGTTGGATATTATGCAACCTCGAAAGAAACATGAGGAAGCTGAAGCAATCTTGGCTGAGCTCTGTCCACATTGCAGATAGAAGAAACATGACTGCAGATGTAAGATGGTGGCTGACCTGGAGGCTAAGCAACTACCCACTGATTTTGAGATAGTAGAGAGTTATGATGACCAAGTATTCTTCGTTGCACAAAGGTGACCATGGGCTCAAAGACAAGGTATGCCTCAAGACCCTTTGACTTTTGGTAATCCTTATTCTAATTACAATAACCAATGGAAACCTACATATGGCCCATCACCACCTTGGAATACTTCTCAACCACATTGGCCTATCAGAGTCCTTAATGGCAATCTCCTCAAGGAGGTTGGCAATAGCCACAAGGACAATGGACTCCACCCCAAGGTAATTGGCAGCAGAATTGTCAATGGAGAGGTTCTCAGCAATGGCAAAACCAATCCCCTGGATCCCTACAGCTTCAATAGCCACAACCTCCGACCCTTATGCCACCTCTTGCAGCACCTGCAACAAATATTGGCCCTCCAAAACAAATGCCTATGCTTGCTCAACCATTGCCAAATTCTAATAATAAGCAGCAACAACAACAATAACAACCTATGTATTTTGCAGAAGTCAATCAGTATCTAGCTTATGCTCTGAATATTAATGATATCCATCTCAGGTCTAGAACCACTCTCCCTGCTCTATAGCCATGTGTAATTACAAAGATTTTAGACTCTACCTCTAAATAACCTATTGATCCTGCAGAACAAATACCTATATCAGATACTGTCTCTAAGGAGCCTGTCCTGCAGCATCAGGCCAAATCACCTTTTCCTTAGAGATTGCAAATTACTACATCCAAGTCTATGGAAGATCCTACCTTTGATATTTTAGATCAGCTAAAGAATGTACACATTCAAATTCCCCTTTTTCAATCTATTAAAGATGTCCCAATTTATGGAAAACCCATTAAGGAGGCCTATTTAAAGAAACTAGGAATAAAGAAAAAGGATCCCCAAACTATCCATGTTCTAGGATAGTTGGAAGATATTATGTTAGGGAAGGTAGTCATTCCAAAATATACTGACTCTGGGAGTCCTGTAGTAAAAATAAATATTAATGGCCAGATAGTAAAGAATGTTTTGATTGACCTTAGTGCAGCCATCAATGTAATGACCAAGCATACTATGGAGTATTTGAATATCCTAACCATTTGGTCTACACCTACCATCCTACTCCTTGCTGATAGTTCCACAGTAACACCTGATGGAGTGGTAGAAGATGTCATTGTCATCCTTGAGTCTTGGGAATACCCAGCAGATTTCACCATATTTTCCACTAAGGAAAATTTGGGAGGATATCCTATCATCCTAGGTAGACCATGGTTAGCAATAATTGATGCTTTTATAGGATGTCATTCAGGAGACATGACAATTTATGATGGTCAGTCAAGAAAGAAATTGGCTTTATACCCACCTGCCTAGCCTCAACCAGACTTGTCTCAACCAATTTGGCCAGATTTAGGAGAGGAAATTGAAAAAGTCAATTCATTGGCTCAACTAATGATGTTGCAAACTAATCTATTTTCCCAGCTTTAGAGTGAGGATGGCCTACTTTTACACATTTTGCAATCCAACTCTGATATGAGTAGCCCATCTATTCCAGATAGCTATCTTCAGCAGTGTTTCTTGCAGCAACTGAATCCTGAGAGCCTGCCACCTAAATTTCCTGTAGTCTATCACAATTTGCTTCTACATGAAATACATACACCACCTTTATCAGCAGCCTCCATGAATGATCTTACCAAGCAAGTAGAAGTGTTTCCAGGACACTGTCTAGACATCAATAATAAGTTGCCTCAATCTCAACAAACTGCCCTAGTCACAATGCTGCAAGATCAACACAGAGCTTTTGCATGGGACTATGGGGATATTAAGGGAATAGATCCTCAACTCTGTACTCATAGGATCTACATTAAGGAAGACTGTTCAGTTGTTGGGTAACCTCAAAGAAGGATAAACCCAACACTCAGGGAAATAGTTAAAAAAAAGCTCCAAAAATTGCTTAATGCTGGTTTTATCTAGCCCATTTTAGATAGTCAATGGGTATCTCCATTGGTGATTGTTACTAAAAAAAGGTAGAAAATGGAGAGTTTCTGTAGACTATAGGGAGCTGAACACAACAACTAAAAATGATCACTTTCCACTGCCATTTGTTGACCAAGAGCTAGACTCATTGTCTGGTAAAAAGTGTTTCTCCTTTTTGGATGGATATAGTGGGTATAATCAAATTAGAATTTCCCCTAAGGATCAAGACAAAACAACTTTTACCAGTCCATGTGGCACTTTTTCCTACTCTGTCTTACCTTTTAGCCTGTGTAATGCACCTGCAACATTTCAAAGGGCAGTGATCAGTATTTTTGCTGACATTTCTCATGATTCTATGGAGATCTACATGGATGACTTCACCACTTATGGAGTTACTTATGAAGAAGCATTAGAAAATTTGGAGAAAGTGTTGAAAAGATGTAAGGAGAAAAATTTGTCTTTGAATAGTGAGAAGTGTTTTATGATGATGCAAGAGGGAACTGTTTTAGGCCATCATATCTCTCAAGCAGGAATTCAAGTTGATCCTGCAAAAATAGAAGTCATTCTAACTTTGCAAACACCTATGAAACAAAAGGATGTTAGAAGCTTCCTAGGACATGCTGGATATTATAGAAGATTTATCAAATATTTTAGCAAAATAGTCAGTCCATTATATGCCTTATTGACTAAGGATTCTAAATTTAACTAGACTGAGGCCTGTGACAAATCTTTCCTGTAGCTTAAGAACTTACTTACTCAGGCACCTGTTCTTTAAGGACCGAAGTGGAGTCTGCCCTTTCATATACACACATATGCTTCTAATTATGCCATAGGCGCAGTTTTAGGAAAGAAAGAGAATTCCATAGAGCATGCCATATATTTCATTAGCAAAAATCTTCAAGGCCCTGAATTAAACTATACTGTCACAAAGAAAGAATTGCTAGCAGTTGTGTATGCCCTGAACAAGTTTCAACATTATGTCACTGGTTACCAAATATTTTTCCATATAGATCATGCAACAATAAGGTACCTCATGAATAAGCCTGCCATATCTGGCAGATTAGCAAGATGGATCCTATTGTTGTAGGAATTTGATATCACGGTTATTGATAATCTAGGCTAGACTAATGTGGTGGCTAATTTCTTATCAAGAATTCAAACAACTACACCTACCACCCCTGAGGTAATTGATGATAGCTTTCCTGACCAACATCTATTTTCTATTGCTGCTCAAACTCCATGGTATGCAGATATTGCAAATTATTTAGCAGCCAACAAGATCCCAGCCCACTTCTCACCAAAGGAAAGGCAATTTTTAGTAGAGAAAAGTTTTAACTTTTCATAGATTGCAAGTTGTTTATTTTACACAGGACCTGATCAAGTCACGAGAAGGTGTGTTAGGGAAGATGAGACCTATGACATTTTGCATGCCTGTCATGATGAGCCATGTGGTGGGCACTTTGCAGCCAAGAGAACATCTATGAAATTGCTTGCTACATGATACTATTGGCCCACACTACAAAAAGATGTTGTAACCTACACCAGAAAATGTGACAGATGTCAACTCACGGGGAGACCAACAAGGTCTAATGGAATGCCCCTGTATCATCAGGTGGTAGTCAATCCCTTTGACAAGTGGGGCATGGATTTTTTTGGGCCTATTGATCCTCCATCCAATGGGAAATCATACATTTTGGTTTGCACTGATTATGTAATCAAGTGGGTGGAAGTGAAAGCAATGACACATACCCGTGACAATAAAGTTGTTGAGTTCCTATATGAGCATATTTTTACTCGGTTTGGAGTCTCAAGGGAACTTGTTATTGATCAAGGAGCTTAGTTTACATCAAAATTAATCACTACATTGATGAATGATTACAAGATCAAGCACATAAATTCTAGCCCCTATCACCCTCAAGCCAATGGTCAGGCAGAGGTTACCAACAGAGAAATTGAGGTAATCCTTACTAAGACAGTACAATCACACAAGAAGGATTGGAGCAGTCACCTTCCTAAAGCAGTTTGGGCCTATAGGACAACATGGGAAACAACTACAGGGTTCACTCCTTTTGAGTTACTCTATGAAAAAACTGCCATGTTTCCAATAGAGTTTGAGCATAAGACCTTAAGACTGCTCTCCAACTTAACATTGATATTTCAGAAGCCCAAAAGGAATGCCTCCTACAGCCGAATGCATTGGATGAGATAAGGAAAGCTTCCCTACAACATACTGAAGCTATCCAGCAACAAAGAAAAAAATGGCATGACCACCATATCAGAACTAAGCAATTCTCTTTTAGTGATTGGGCACTGCTCTATGACTCCAGGTATAAGGAAAATCAAGGTAAAATCACCACAAGATGGCTTGGTCCTTATGAAATAGAAAATGTGTTTGATAATGATTCAGCTCAGTTAGCTACAATAGATCTTGTCCGATTCAAGCTACTGGTTAATGGGCACCATCTTAGGTTGTATCATAAGCCAGCATCCAAAGAAGAATTTATGAAGCAGTTTGTTTTGGATGAGGCCACTGATCTTCCTGTAGCAAAAGGCTTCAGCCTTTCTCCTACAACATCTCTTTAAAATTCTATGTTGCATGCCCATAATAAAGGTTTCCTTTTTACGGAAGCCACTTTCTTCATTTTTTATCCATCACCACCATTCATTTCCTCTTCTTCCACGCCACCCATCCATGTCATCCATTTTGTCGTACCGCCCTCATTTATGGTTTCAATTCCAGCCATCATTTCATGCTGAGCTGTGATCTTTCCCGGCATGTACGAGCACTTATTACTACAAGGTACGCGATATCTTTTATTGTCACATCGTTTATTTATTTCATTTATTCATTAATTGCTCTGTGCATATCAGTCATCATTGCATGTTCTTCACCTATCCTTTCACACATGTGTGGACACATGCCAAATTTTTTAGTAGGGGATGGGGATAATCCATTTCAACTTTTTCTTATGCCACTGTCACACCTGTTAAGACATTTTTATTTTCTTGTACTTACCAAGTATGACTGTGTGCTTTCATCCTAAACAAAAATTAACTGCTTGATTTGATTAGTTTTTAACAATCATTTCATGCAATTATCCTTTGTGTCATTCTTGGAAAAGTAAAGAAAAGTGACAGTAGGGAAAAAAGAAGCAGGGCAGAAGAGGTTTTTTGAATTTTCAGAAGAAGTTTGAGTTTTAGGAATCTCAGCAAGGATAATTTGTGAATATGGGTGGCCAATTAGTAAGACATGAGCTTGTAGCTCATGAACACTTGATGCAAAATCCTCAAGCGGTTCAGGCATTCAACAATTGTGGTTGGCTGAATTATTTTCTGAGGATAGATTCCTATAATGAGGAAGTTGCAGGTGAGTTTTTGAGAACTCTTTCAGAGGGAGAAGCTATAGTGTGGGGTTTGATAGTAGCCATTATAGAAGAGCAGATTGTAGAAGTAACTGGGCTTCCGGCGGTAGAATATTTTTCTTCAGGGAGAGATGATGTCTTTACTAGGGAAAAATCCACAATACCAACAGATGGACCCTTGGGGGTTTCCAAACAAGGATGCAAACGCGTGTCACTGCCTCCTCCATACTCGGAATATGCCACCTTCATAATCAAGTACTTGAATTGTGAGGGACATTTTTCCTATTTTAATTTCTATCATTTTAAACTATTGAGTCATATGAGGCACGGTTTAGCTGTCAATGTTCCAAATTTTTTGTTAAACCTTTTGAAATATTGTGCCCATGAAACCCAGAGGGGTAGGGACAACTCTATCGCCCATCATGCCCTCATTAAATTCTTGATCGAGCATTCCTTGAGGGATGTATCACCCCTTTCTTGGCAATAATTTGTTGCCCAGAAGGGTCTGCAACCTCCAGAGCCTCCTAGAGCACTCCCTACACAACACAAGAAAAAGAAAAAGAGAGTAGAATCTACAAGTAGGGAAGCAGAGCAAAAAACATTTGCTCCTGCAACACTTAGTTCTGCAGCCTCCACACCAGAGCCCTCTACCCAAGTACAAACCAGGTCTGCTGGTAGAAAATAAAAAGGGAAAACAAAGGTAGGAGAGTCATCTAAGGCAAAAGAAACCCCATAATTTGACCCTCATGTTCAAAAGCAAAAATGTTCTACTCCACTCTTTCCTATAGAATCTTCCCCTATAACAGTTTCACCTACAGCAACACCTGTTGCCACTGTAGTTTCACTATCATCTTCTCCTACTGAGTTTGAATCCTCTAGGAAAGTTAGAAAGAGGAAAGCCATGAAAGTGTCTCTTGTAGCTGTTACTTTAGAAACATTGCCAAAAAGAGTTTCATCAAGGAAACAACGTAAAGTTACCTCAACCTCCATTCAACTTGAAATTATAGTAATTCCTGAGGAATCTGAAGAATTCAATCATGATGTTTCTTGGAATGTATCTAAGAATGTTCCACAAAGTCCATCTGTTATTCCTGGGGAAGTGCAAACTAAGATAGTGGAAGTTGAGGAAGCACAGCATGGTAGTGGTAATGAAAGGGGGATGCCAAGTCTTGATGACTTGGTTGAAACAGTTAGGCAAGTTTCAGAAGAAACACAATCTCCTCATGAGCAGCAACAAGAGTCCATCCTCCAGCAAGAGGAAGAATAGCTTGAACAATCTGAAGTGTCCAATGAAACCCCATTACCCCTTGAAACTTGTCGAGCATTGGTTGTTTATAAAAGGGCATTGTTAATTGAATATTTGGAATATCTTAGGACTACATGGAGGCATGTTACATTTCAAACTTTGAGTTTCCGCCATTTAGCTAGAACTGAAATTCAACAAAGTTTTTGGGAAGAAGAAAAGAAGAAATTGAAAAGGGAAATTGAAAGACAAAAAAAGGAAATGAAAGAAATGAAAGAGAAAATGAATGAAATGGTGAAGATAACTAGTAAAATTATGAAATGTAGACCACCACCTAGGGTATATGCTATGTGCCTTAAAGAGAAATTTCTTTGGTTCCAATTGATGAGAATTTCAAGAAATTTAGACCCTGTCATTCACACAGCTAAGGAATTTTATGATGCATATCAAGTAGCACCTAGTTGGCTGAATTTTTTTTATGTGAGTTTTATTTGCATGGTTTGTTAATTCCCTCTGAAACAGAGTGGAATCCACTTCTCTACATTGGTGACATTCATCTGAGGTCACTCATGTCTTGGGTGGCCAATGAAACTAACTATGGAAGACAATTAGAGGCTTATGAAGAGGCTGAAAGGAATGAACCTATTCCACTGCGACCTGAAAGCTCATCTCCCCACACAATTCTAAGAACTTGGCTTACTGTTGTGTATGAATTCAATGATCAGACAGAAAGAATGAAAATATTTGATATCAAGAAGTAGGTGTATGATGAGTTCAAAGACCAAACATATTTGTTTTGGAAGCTTTCTTCTTCCAGAATTGAAACAAGATGGGAAAAATTGATTGTTGGTCTGAGGAAATCTGAGCCTCATAGCCCTCTGAACTTTAAGGCAGCCATCAGAAGGACAAAGAAGTATATGCAGCTTGGTCTCTAGAGAAGGTTTTAGTTATGGTTACCATTAACATATCGACCTCCAGTTTTGATGTGGCCACTTTACCCTTATTGGGCTACAAATGTTAATGAGGATGCATAAACCCGCAAGTATGGGAGATGGAAAAGTTTCAGAGGTTTCTACTACAAATTCAGAACTTCATTACAAGGCAATACTACTCCTACTAATTTTAGAGAAACAACTAGAAAGCTTAATGTTGGAGGACAATCATTAGGATAAGTAGGGGGAAAATGACGAGCTCGAAATATGCTCATAATTTGAATATTATGATGTATTTTTAATACCCTTAATCTTATTTCTGATGGTTGTTTTAACTCTTTGATTAAAGACTTTTTATCTAAAATTGGGTAGTATCTTGTAGCAACACATTCCTATATTCCTGCAGCTTAACATCTCTATGTGTCTGTATTAATTGCCTTGTTTGACCTCCCGAATGACTAATATAATGCATGTGGTTTTTGGATAATGAAATGGATCTAATATGTGATTAATGAATGTGTATCATGTTATTTTCCACACGTGCTTTCTTTCACTTTTGTCACCATGTGCATCGTAGGTTGTTGAAGGAAGCATGAACGAGTCAAAGTGCACCAGATCTTGGCCTTGTAGTAAAGACGATTTCTAGCACAACATCGAGGAAGTTGTTCCAGCAAAGACTCTCTGACAGGGTCATTGGGAGGAAATCTAAATGATCATTAATCTAGGAAGAGTGGAATACTAAATTCTCTCTGAATCATGTTGAACAGATATGCCTTCATTTATGAGAAGTCTGTTCCTCAATTTCAGGATGCATTTATGTCCACATCTTTCTATGTTAGAGTTAGGTAGTTAGTTGCTTTTCTAATATAAATAAGTGTTCCTCCTGCGTGAGTGAGCAACAAAGTGGGTTAAAGTTAGTATTATAATGAGAAACAACGTTTTGTGTTAGTTTTCTTACAAGTAGAACAATCAATGTATATGATTCCAAGTTTATGAATAAAATTTGATGAAGTTTTGAGTTCAATTCTTGCATAAAATGGTTGATGCTTGCTAAGGGGCCCCACTTAGTGCGTATCTTTAGTTAGTTATTTATTTCATGTTGATTATAAGTTAGATTTCATTCTTGAAGGTTTCAGTGCAAACTTAGTCTTATATTGTTCCTGCAGCATCAGGAATCCATCCCTGTGTTTGTTCCTGCAGCATAAGGCCAGTTCATAGTTTGTTTCTTAGTAATAGTTGTCATGATTTCTGCTTTGATTAAGTTATGCTTAAGTTAAGAAGACTTTACATTACATTCCTGCAGCATAAGTAGAATTCCTTCCAAGCATTTATTTCTAGTAAATTGTGACTGAAACTGGTTCTTAGTGCACATATAGTGCTACTCCATTTCAAGTATACATTCCCTAGTTTGACAATGTAAATGAATGACCATAAGAAGATGTTAGTCACCTGCTGGAATGTCTAATTCCTAGGTTAGGATTTTCCATGACTTTTATATCCTTTTGTGGAATCGACCACTACCTAAAACCCTAATCTAGGACTAAATCACCCAGACGGTGTATGAGTCCTAGTGTGCATTAATTTTAGTGTTTTCAACATTTCAGATCTTGATTCAATTTCCTACAGGTTTTCAGGTGCACATCTTTGGTTTCTCAACTTTCTATTCTGTTTTGCATTCATTTCTAGGTCATTTAGGGAATTTTTGCATATCATTAGTCTTTTTCTTTATATCTTGCATATTATTTGTCTTCCCAATCCCTAACTTGGTGGTGAACCCCTCTTTATTCTCTAATTAGACCCTAGGACACCCTATTGCACGATCTCTTTCCCATACTTCATCCTTGGATTGAGATCTCTAGGGTTTCCTTGAATGAGAGTGTAGAATACTGTTCTATGTCCTAAAATATAGTCAACAACAATTTTCACCCTTTCATATACATATATACATGTACATACATACACACACACACACATACATGAAGGACTCTAGATAAATTTTGTAATATCTAGATATCTCATACGTAAAATTCAAATATTGATTGATGTGTAGTTTTGAATAAATATTAGTATCAAAATTCTTGTAGAGATATTAGAAATAAATTAGAAGTATATGAAATAATTTAAATATCAATTTGGTACAATTAAGTAATTGTTTTCTTGGAAATAATAACACTATGTTTTTAGATCATGTATTATATGTGTTGAGGCTGATTGAAAATTTTGAAAATGAAAATCCTATTTTACAAGTGTATGGCTATCATGAATATAAATAATTTCATGATTGTGAGAGTATGTGATGTGGATGTAGAGTGTAATATATTAACACCTATTTTAAGTTGTATGTACAACATAGTGTAAGTTGAGATGTGTTGTGCTTCATTTCAAGAAAATGAGGTGTTGTCAAAGTCTAGTGCAAAAAGCATAGTTGTGTACCCTCAACCTAATGTTATTTTAACTTAATTATTATTATTGTTGGCATCTCATTTGTAATTATTTTATGTTGTACACATCACCTTGAAACCCCTCATTATAGTTTTAATTAGTAATAAATGATGGCCTCCTATTGGTAATTTTACTAATTGTCACCTTTCAATTTAATGAGAAGCTTCCAATAACTATAAACATAGATGGATCCTCCTCCTACCTAAAATTATCAAATGTTGTATTCCCTATTTAGTTCATGTCCAAAATTATGATAAAAAAATATCTATAGGATACATGAGGGGAAATGGTCATGATTTCTATGATGTCTTACCGATATCCTTTATGGTATCACTAATGAAGTAATGTATCAAACTAGGGGTAAATAAGCCACATTTTAGGATTCATGCTTATTTATCATTGGAGTATCACATATTACTCAATATGTGTCTTTTTCTTGCTATGTGAGAAATAACTAGTGGTTTATCTAAATGCAGTAACCTGATAAACTTATATTAATACCATATACTATTACTTTAATACTTTTATTTTGTCACATGATAATCACTCTTGATATTAGGTTTCATTTTCAAATATTATGGATGTGGTAGAAGAACATGAAGTGTTAATCCATAGAATATAAGCCCTAATACCCTTGTTTACCCTCATCAAGCATGTTAGTAGTAGCATTTATAACATGGACCCTTGTAGCTATGATTCTTGTAACACTCTTTTTACCTCAATGAGATATTGTTGATCTACTATTGTATTTGGATATATATGGGAATTTGGATATGATATATCCTAAATCATGTAATTTTAGTCATATTAAAATATTACCTTAAGGATCTATAAATCTAATATCAGGCATGAGATTATGATATAGTGGGTAATACTAGTGTAAATTCATGTGAATAAAAAAGGGAAGGCACTTAAATTGGGCTTGGTATAATTGATGTTTAAAAAATATGAATACATTTTATTTCTATATGGATTGAGAAGTATATCCATAAATATCTATCTATAGAGTCTTCAATAAGCATTAAGAAGGGGTTAAAAACTTTTGGAACATGCTCTAATAATCATTGATTTTAAATATAAACAACAATATTGCAAGCATCAATAGTATCAAATCTAAACTAGTTTAAATACATAGGTAATTTGAGTGGATGATTAATGATTTATTTGGATCCTAATTCCCTCAAGAAGTGATCTTATTTATGATTATCATAATTCCAATAATTTTGAAGGCTTTCTTGAGAAATGTTCATATAACATCTAGGGAAACACACAACATTTTTCTTATAAGATCAACATTGATTTGGAATCTAAATGGGTTCTAGATTATACTTTACTTTAATGATATAGGACTAGTTATAATACTATTCAAAAGAAATAATAATCTCATTACTATGTTGGTTAGTAGGGATGGGGTAACTTGTTAAGATAGAGGTTCATTTTCAATCAACATTGCTATTTATAGCCTCTAGTATGAATATCTAAGTTGAATTATAATGTTGATAAGTAAGATCTAAACCATAAACATGATTAGTGGTGTAAACTAACCCTAAATCCTATAAATATAAATCTACCTATTGATTGATATACCAATTGGTATATTGGTCAATCAAGGTCAATTAGTATTTGTAGGGTTTTGATTGTATGATTAAATTAAATCAACTCTAATTTACAAAACCTAAACTATATTTTTATAATTTATATATCATGATTTAAAGGCCACAAAGTTTAGAATAGGTCTTAGGGTTTCTATTTCTAATTAAAATTGTTTGGTTTATGCTTTTTAATGTTAAAATTCAATTCAAATTAAATTTTTTTAAAAATATATAAAAGACATTAAAGTGTGTAAATGTGAAAGAAACCTACTTGGGAATGCAATAAACTAGATCTCATGGAGTGAGGAGGTGAAAAAATATATTTTTGAGGTTTCCTAATGTGGGTAACCATGTTGAAGTCCTTTTCCAAGTCATCTTTAATGAGGGAATACAGAAGAAAATGAACTCATGGGGAGGACTTGACAAAATTAATAGCTTTATGAAATGTGCACATATTCACAAACAAGTAAATGTTTGTAATGAGTATTTATTTAGTAATAGGATGCCAAATCATAATAGGTATCCATTCCATACAAGCATGAATTTAGGTTTTGGATCCCATTCCTAAATAAGTATTCATTTTTTACAAAACAAGTACTCATTCATATTGATAGTTTTCCTACTTGTGACAATTCCACTAAGTGAAGTAATTATCTTTCTACTACCCCATCTTTCTATATTTTTGGCAAAAAATAATGGATGAAAAAGGTAAAAAAATTACGAAAAATAGTTTCAAGCTTTTTCAAAAGAAAATAGAATTCAAAAAGATGAAAGGAAGTGAGAAATAAAATTGATATTAAAGTTGGTGTCCAATTTTAAAAATAATAAATTTAAAACAAACTCGAAGCTATGAACTTTACTATTCAAAAATTATTCTTAGTGCAACAAAACTTCTACCAAAAATAAAATGAACACTTAAAATCAATCAAGTAGCAAAGTGGCATATTTTTCTTGCCAAAAAAAATGGAAAAGAAAGAAAAACTAGTACCCAAGTCTTTATATGGACTCAAAGTGAAATAAAATATAAAATTCATGAATATGAGCTCAAACCATAATTCAAAATTATTTAAAGAAAATTAAAAATTTGTGAAGATCAAAGCCCTTAGTTCATATGGATGCTCAAGATAAATAAATAGAAATGGTAAGAAAGTAATATTTTAAATTATTGTTTTTAAATGGGGACAAAATTGATTTTAAAGAAATTATTTTAATTATTTTTTAAGTTTCAAGGAGTTACAATTGAAATATTATAAAATGTGTCATTTACACATGCAATGTAATGAAAGTGGATGTTATGTTTATGTTGTAGAGATTCATTTAAGTTTAAGGTCAATTAAATTGTGAGTGTTATTGTGTAAAGAATGTGAAGTGAACTTTTGTTTACTAATGAATTTTTATTTAGGTCAAAAGAATATGTTGTAGTCATTCAAGTTAAAATATGAGTATTAAAAAAAAATCATGTTAACTTTGTGTAGCATTGTTTTTGAACTCTTAGAGTTTCTTTGAATGCTTTGTAGTGAAATTGATGTTTTCCATCTCTTTTACGTTGTTGTTATTATAAGTATTATGTCTTCTTATTCAATTAAAATCAATTGTTAAATTTTACTTGATGTGTTGCAAGTATGAAGGTGTTGTCATTGATGTCAACTATGTGTTAAGAAAGTTGTTGCATTATGAAGCTATCAACGTTATTGATAAAATTGTGAAAAGAGAAAAAACAAGTTGTAGGTTGTGTATGTGTACTTGAGATATTGAGGAAGTATTGTGAGTACATGGAGCTATCTTTTTGTTGCAATGTCTAGAGATGAGTTGGAATGAAGTAATGAGCTGAGATGATGTCTCTGGTACTTGGTATCCATGAGCACTTGAGAGAATTTGATAAATAGAGCAAAAAATGTTGTGCAAGTGGTCAGAATATGCTCCAATATTGTGCTCTAATATTGTACTCTATATTTCTTCTATGTTGATGATATTCTTGTGTTGATCTGATAGGTTATTCAAGGTTGTTAGAGGTTTCTATATGCAAAATTTTGGTTTTTGGATCATTGTACGGTGTGAGATATTTTCACTAGTGTGTGAGCTAGTTTTTCAGTTATGTTATATGTAGCCTAGGAAAACTATATTTTCTCCACATTTCTCCATTTTTTGGATTTGGGTTGTGTAGATTTGGGAAGGTTCTTATATTGTTTGTATCTTTCTATATTCAAGGTTTTACTTGATTTGGTGTAGTACAGAGTGAGTTTCATTTGTTAGTGTACGAATAAGGTTTACCAATTGTTCTAAGTTGAACTATTTGTATTATGTGAGTTTGGATTAAGTTTTTGATGAATATTAAGTAGTTTGTGGTTTTTTCTAGATCGTATTCAATTGATTTAAGGAATTAATTATTATGGTTTTTAGCACAGGTGTTGGCCAATTTTGTGTTAACACTACATGTGAGGTTTGTGAAAACATCTTGAGATGTGTTTGGATCTATTTTAGTCCTAATTAAGGATTTATATAGGTTTCCATTGTTTCTATCTACCATGGGAATGTTTAGGTGCCAACCTATTTTGAATTTGTAAGTGTAATGGATAGTTGTAAAGATTAGAGAAGGTTTTTGAGGATGAGGTTGACTTAAATAAGTGTAATATTGATGTGAGATGTAAGAGAGAAGAAAGATAGATGTGACATCAATGTGAGTGATGTGTGTAATGTGAATTTGAGAAAAAGAAGTGCAATCTTCAAGTATTTGGATTCTTAAAAGTAGTGAGCTAAAGGTGTTTGAAATCATTCAAGCAAGGCTGTGAGATTTTGGAGCATTGTGGTGGATTCCTTATTGCATTGAGAAAGTGTTCTTTGTGTAAATCTTCTCTTCTATCTTCTTGTGTTCTTTCTGTGGTAGTGAGCCTTAGCTGTGACATTTTTTGGACATTGTGTCCTATTCTAGCAATGAGCCCTTTTGTTCCAGTTTTTTTATTACTTATTGTGAGCAGTGCTATTTACCTAGCTTAAATGATGCAAAACAAAATGCTAAAGAAGGAAACAACACTTCAACACCTCAAGATTGGGCTACGTTAAACTCAAACAAAATAAAGATGAAAAACAACATATTTATACCTTGTATGAGTTGCTCCTTGGTTGGCCCTTCAATAGTTGATAAATGTGTGCTCCTTGATGGCAAGAGTGCTAAAAATGGATGCAAAATGATCTAGATGTGATGGGGATTCAAATGAGAGATGTGGGTATTTTGATGGATGAACAAAATGGATGCAAGAGCTTGAGGATTTCACAATGGTGGATGAGAGTATGAGAGTATGAGAGTTGAATGCTTGAAGACTTGAATGTGTTATGACAAAATGAGGCCAAAAATCCTCTATTTTAGGGGAAAGGCCTCTAGGGATTTGAACGGTCAATATTTTTCCAACATGGGCAAGATGAAGGGCTGTGGTGAGTTGAGGACTCACAAGCCCTCACATCTTTCCATGTGGAAGATGAGATGTCAAGAGGACATGTGATATGGAGGACATGTGAGGTGGAGGCACTTGCATGTACCTTGGGATGAGAGTGATGGTGACAAGTGAGGAGTCATGGGGATGAGAGAAGTTGTTGGGGGAATAAATGTGAATTTTAAATTCACATGATTGGGAGTACCTTGGGGATAAAACAAGGTTCTCAAGGGTATGTGTAGGATCATCATGGAAAAAATAGGGCCTTAAGTGGCAAAAAAATTAGAAAAATTAGAGTCGGGCAACTTGATGTAAAAATTTGAATAAGCTATCTATATTATTTCAAAATTATGCAAAAATATAATCTGTAGCAAATTAAATGTAGTTTATAAACTACTAGATTTTTATTTTTTTAAATCTATTCAAGGTGAAAATTTGAAATTTCAATCCAGTAGTACTTAAATTTAAGGGAAAAAATAAGAAGTAGGTGTTTGTCTGACAACCCTAACCACAATAAAATGATAATATGTTCTTATAATATTTTAGATATAAGTAGAGGACTCATGTCCCGATATGATGCATATTTTTTTGTAATTTTTTTCCAAGTAAATAATTAATTATGAATTTTTTATTACAAATTTTAAAAAATAAAAAAACTTGTATGTCTGACCACCTTAACTTGGTCAAAACTTCATGAAATTCAGTTCTATTTTTTTAATCCTATAGTATGCAAAGCATAGAAAGTGACACATGTTTCAGATTCAAAAAAAATGATACCATTTTAAATCTATAGATGTTTTTCAATTAGCCTAAAAATCAGTACTTTAGTTGTAATTCAAATAGAAAATGAATTTAATAATCATTTATTAAATTCAAAGTAAAGCATAATTTATATTGGTGGAAAGCTGAGATTCTCCTTTAAAAACCCTTTTCATTTCATCAATTTTGGGTAAAAGAAATTCATCAACCATATACCCTACACATACCCATCATATCACCACTTTTTGGCCCATCATGATCCTGCACATACCCTCAAATAGGTAAGTACTTGTCCTCATGTGAGTGATGTGACAAGTGAGGACTTCTAGAACTCCTAACAACTTGCATGGGGAAGAGGAGAGTCTTGGAGGGATAAATGTGAATTTTTAATTCACATGGGGAAGACGGTCTAGGCTAAATGTTGAAATTGTGAAGGTTGACCAAAAATGTATGCTAAGTGTAGTAAAGGCAATTAGATTAAGGTTGTGCAAACAGGTGATTAAGAAGATTAATGGAAGATTAGAAGCAAGTTGGAAGATGTGGAGGATGTGACATTAATCCTAATTAAGGGTGTGAACATCCCAATTGAGGATTAGTTAGACTAATCCAGATTAGAAGAAGGTTATGGAGGATGTGACAATGAGAGAGAAAAGGAAGAATTTAAAATTGATTTCCAAAAAGGTTAAATGACTAAATTAAATAAATTGATAAATTTATTTAATTTAGAGAGGAAAGGAGGAAAGGTAAAGTATTTAATTATTGAATCAAATACTTTAGGAACCTTAGGAAAAATGAGGAATATTAATTAAATAAATCATTTAATTAATATTGATGGAATAGACAAGTAAAGGATACGGGTTTGACCATGTGGGAGTTGTCAAATTTGGTTGTCTACGTTTTTCCCCTCTTTGAGATGGTGCTACAAAGTAGCATCATTTCAAAGAAGATTAAAAGATGAGACCAAGAAGAAGGTGGTTAGATTGGAAAATATGCCCCAGTCATCAAAGGAGTGACTAGGAAGAAAGATGATGGGGGTTAAAGATGAAGATTAGGGCTTGAGGATACTCCCTCGAGAGGACATGCAGGTTCAAGAGAACACTGGTGTGCTCTCAAAATGGATGCGACGATGAAAGGGTAAATGAGGAAGAGGATGCAAAGTGATGGATAAGAGAGGATGATAAGTGATAGGAGATTGGGAATCACAAATGGATTTAAGAACAAAGGTGATGTTTCCCCAGTCAAGCTACAAGCCGAAATGGGTTGATGCTAGATGGAGTGTTGTCAATGAGGGAATGATACATCCTGAAACAACATGAGGATAGGGAAGGATACATCCTGATGAAAGTGTTGTTGATGAGGGAAGGATACATCCTGAAACAAAACCAAAGGATAGGGAAGGATACATCCCGATGGTGATGATAAGAGTGTTGTTGATGAGGGAACGATACATCCCAAAACAACACAAAAGGATAGGAAAGCTAACATCTTGATGATGATGACAATGATGATGATTGGATCAAGGCTGGGAACAAGACCAAGGATATGATTAGATGATTTGTGCTAGATTGCATGGATGAGGATGGGATTAAGGTGTGAGATGGATGAAAGGAATAAAAAATGATGGGGGACAATATGCTTAGAATAACCAATCTATATTATTCTAAGAAGATTGAAGAGGTGATGATAATCTTGAGAAGAAAGGGAGATGGGGGGATGAATGTTTGCACAACCAAAATCATAGGTCATGGGTTGGATAGAGAAGGAATGGGGGATACATGCAATGCAATGGAATGGAAAATGAAATGCAATCCTAATGTAATTTTCCATTTGCAGAGCACTAATTTTTTCTATAGCATAAGACACAAGACACTAGGGTATGAAGAACCAAGGACAATTCGTGGCTAATGCATAAAACAAACACAAAAAATAAGGAGGCTACCCCAACACCCAAAAGTCGTGATGACTTTGGTCGGGCCAAGTATTAGGATAACCATAAGCACAAAAGGATGCCCCAGTGTATCACAAGACCTCAAGGGTCTTGGTGGGTAAGACGTGGGACAACCAAGAAGACATCAAACAAAGAAAAAAGATCAAGATATGCCCCTATGTTAACGAATCAAAACACACAATAATATGATAGATTATGGTGGCTTTGACAAGTTGTAATAGGGAGCTCAAATGATAAACAAAAGCTAAAAGTATCAAAAGATCACAATCAATATCAAAACGTCCTTTGACATAGGATTGAGGGGATAGATGGGGTTGATGAGGTTTGTTAGGAAGGATGCATACTGTTGAGACCGAAGATGGATACTAAATGAAAAGATTGATATGACGTAGGATACTCGAAACTGATTGAACCTCATTATACTAGTGGACCTCGTTTGTTAAGAGCCAGCTAGATAGGGAAATACTTGACGACATGAGATGACGAAAAGACACAAGACATAAGACCGATACACTCTAAATACCTAGGGGCTCGGGGGCCGATCAAAGATTAGCCTTTCCTACATGAAAGCACAGAGCCCTTGTAGTTCGATAAAAGGCTGATAACGAACCATAGATAAAAGCAGAAAGAGGACAATGGAGACCTCAATGGATGACCAAGACAAGATAGGAAAAAGGAGCCCTAGGGATGGATCAAAAGATCAACCTTACCTACGTGAAAGTGCAGGGGCAACGTAGTTCGACAAAAGACCAAAGATAAACAATGGATAAAGGATGATGAGATGACCATGATATGTGGATTAAAAGATGGGACCGATACGATGAGACAAGATAGACCTATTGGATAAGATAGGATGATGGTGATTACATGAAGCTAAGGGATGGGATAGTTATCCAAAGCAACAAAAGATGAATTGGGATGATGATATGAAAAAGAGATGAGTGATGAAAAGTGATAGGAGATTGGAAAGATGTGTGAAAGAAGTGGGATGGATAATGATGAGATAGATGACATTGGGTTGCATGGAGGGAGGCCTATAGCCAAATACCAATGACAAGGGATTATGAGAAGCAATGAGGATAGAGATGAAGAGATGGATAGATAAAGATAAGGAGATGGAAAGATGCTAGGATGGATATATAGAGGAATAAGGATTTGGATGGATAAGAAGATAAGGATGGGGAGATGGAAGGGATGCTATGATGGATGGATAGAGGGATAAGGAGGAGGGATAGGAGGGATTGTTGTGAAGGATAGGAAGATAAGGATGGGGAGATGGAGGGGATGACATTATGGATGAATGATGTCTCCAAAGACTATGTCACAAAGGAAGTAGATGCCCCCACTCTAGATATTTCATGTGTGATGAGGCAGGAGGGACGAAAGACGAGTGGATGGAAAGATAAAGGAGATGAATGGAGGAGGATATGATGGGTGGATAAAGTAGGGATATGGATGTAGATAGGATGCATGGATACATAAGGGATACTAATGGTAGCATGCCAGGTGGACAAAGAAAGTAGATGGATGTGGATAAGAAATTGGATAGTGTATGGATGAAGGGAATGTATACCAAGAGGTGTCCAAAGCATGGATATATAGGTTCCCCTATCTTTATCAAGATCACAAGAAGGATGGAGAGGTTGGAGATAGATGGGATATGATGGGTAGGATGTGGGAGATAGGAGGGATGGAGGATATGGATGAATGGGATGTATAGTAGGAAGTTGCTCCCAAGTGTGGTAGTAACGAGATGGGGGGTTTACACATGACACCTGTTTTCCAGGTTTTCATCATGGTACTTATCCAAGGCGCTTTTTTTCCAAGTTTTCACCATTGGACGAATTTTTCTCTTTACTTTTTTTTGGTTTTTTTGACTTTTTTTGTCTTTTGTGGATTTTTTGGTTTTCTTGGATAGTTAAATTTTTGGATTTTTTGATAGAATGTGGATGGAGATGGATAAAGAAGGAAATGGATGTGGATAAGTGGATTTACAAGACATGTGATAAGGATATGGATGGACTCAAGCATCAAGTTGCATACGAGGTATTAAGAGCCCATGTGTGAAGTGACTATTTGATGTTGGTATAACCTTATTAGGATAAATGGATTATGCAAGAGGATGGATTAAAGGGAGTTGATGTAGGATATAGGTGGGATAATGGATGGGATACATAAAAGTTTATGGATGGAATGATGGGGTAGGTGTGTGATGGGGAGATGTGTTCAGGACCAACATTGGCACATATGGTGGTGGATGTGAAATGATAGGAGTATTAATGGATGGATGATGTGGGGATAATGGGGGAGATGGGATAGTGCATTTTGGGACATAAGGACCCAAAAAAGATTTAGGAGATGGAAGGGGTGTATGATTATATTTTGGATTAGCAACTTTGGATGTTGTTACAAATTTTTCATTTGAAGGAATTGCATCTTTTTTCTTTGGGATCCACATGGTTTTGATCTTTGCTTTGGTGGGCCTTTGTGGCTTGTGGGTTTGATTTGGATTTTGGATTTAATTTTTCTTTTCTTCAACATGTCATTTGAAGGGGACATGAGGAGCTTTAGATTCATGTGGATGTTTAGATTTATGCACTTTTACTTTAGCATCCAAAGTGATTTTAATAGAAAAGGGATGGGTGTAAGGAGAAGGATGATGTGGAGTGATGGAGGTTGGATTTTGGGGATGATATGTGGATGGAGGATGTGTGGGTACATGCCTTTGTTGATCCTAATTAGGGAACATGAGAGTGAGATGTTTATGATGGGTGACATGGATAGGTGATTGGTGGATGAAAGGATGAATAGGATGGGATGGAGAAGGTGATTGTGGGGTATAAGGGCCTAAAATGGACTTAACAGTTGGAGGATGTGTGATAGTGGATGGAGGGATATAAGGACCCAAAATATATGGAGTAAACGAAGGATGGGAGATGGTGGATGGAGGAACATAAGGACCCAAAATGGATTTGGAAGATGAAGGAGGAATATGGATGGTTGTTCTGAGGTGATACGATGGAGGGGGGATGGTAGAAAATGGTTTTGTGGAGTAACGGGAAGAGCCTATTATGCTTTTGGAGGAGGCTCATTGAGGACGTATAGAGGTTGTACCAACATTTTTTAATTGTGAGTCTTGGGAGATATATCCAAGAACTTGTGTACGTGGATTTTCTTTGACATGGATGGGCTCTAAAATACCTTGCTCATGAAGGCCTAAACCTTTTCCTTGATAATTCATGATCTTGAGCATTCACTCTATAGTAGGATGCTTGTTATTTTGGAAACATGATGCGATTACATTATTAGGTGGAGGAGGATGGGTGGTGTATATGCTTGGTTCCTCATTTGTAAGGAAACCACCATAGATGAATGTGAGAGTACCGAGGGAATATAAAAGTGGTACAGGGATAGTGGGATGAGACGATGATGGAGGATCATGAGATGGAGATGATGGGGAAACAACATCTTGATTGGGAGGAGTGAGTGGTAAGGTATTAGGAGAGGGATTACGTGATATGATAGGATCTGGATTTGTGGCAGCACGTGATAAGGGCTCCTGAAATGGAGCGATGGGATCATGAGTGTTGAGGGGATCATGGGATGGAATGGATGAGGGATTATGATCTTGAGGTGGACTAGGTGGGATGGCAGGATCTTGATTGGGAGAAATGAGTGGTAAGGGCTCATGCGATGGAGTGATTGGATCTTGAGTGACAAGGGGATCATGGGCTGAAGTGGATGAAGGACTGTGATCTTGAGGTGGACTAGATGGGATGGCAAGATCTTGATTGGGGGAAGAGGATATGTTGGTATGCTTTAGATCAAGCTCTTGGAATGACTCATTGTTTGTGGGTGGCATGATGATGGAGTGTTGGAGGGACTCTTCAAGTGGGGGAGATGGAAGGATGGAGGATTCATGAAGTTCATGGGAATGGATTTCGATGATACTAGGAGTGGGTTGAGTGGATTGGACATAAGCGTCTTCGTTGGACTGAGTGGATCTAGGAGTAGAAGATGGTGATTGGGTTTGGTTATCTTCGATGGGCTTGACGACTCTTGGAGTAGGAGGTGGGGGCTCAATGGATTCAATAGATTTTATGGTTTGAGTGGTTTGAGTGGTGTTATGGGTTGTAACAACAATGGCAGGTGTGGGATGGAGAAGGGTCTCATCACTAATGACAGTGGATGATAGAGTAGGATGGCATGGGTTCACGACTTCATGATGTGGAGTTAGGTATGTCTTCTTTGTCATGAGTCCTTGGAGAACTTCTGGAATGAGAATCATGCATATTCTAAGCTTAGTTGGGGTGGTAGGAGTGGATGAAGGATTATGGATTGGTGGAGGACTAGGATTATGGATTGGTGGACTAGGATTAGATTGAGGAATGAGACTAGATGGAGGAATAGGAGTAGATGGAAGATTAGGATTGGATGGAGGGTTAAGGTAAGCATATTGTGATAGTAGATTAGAATAGGAAGATGTGGATGGTGGATTGATGTTGGAGGAAGTAGATGGGAAATCAAGATAGGGATATTGGGATGGTGGATTAAGATGGGAAGATTGGGATGGTGAAGTAGGATAGGAAGACATGGATGATGGATTAGGACAAGAGGATATGGGTGGTGGATTGCAGTAGAGGTATTGGGATAGTAGATTGAGATGGGAAGATTGAGATGGTGGATTAAGATAGGAGGATGTGGATGGTGGATTAGGATAGGAAGATGTGGATGTTGGATTAGGATAAGGTGTGGATGTAGGGTAAGGATAGAAAGATGTGGATGTTGAATTAGGATAGGAAGATGTGGATGTTGGATTAGGATAGGTTGATGGGGGGGTAGGATTAAAATAAGGTGTGAATGTAGGATTAGGATGGGAAAACTGGTAAGGAGGATTAGGATAGGGGGACATGGATGGGGGATTGTAATAGGAGTATTGGGATGGTAGATTAGGATGAGAAGCTTGGGATGATAGATTGGGAGAAGAGGATGTAGATTTTGGATAAGAAAATGATGTGGATGAAGGGTATGATGAATATGCAAACTGGGAAGATACTGGATATCCTTTGTCAGAGGTAACATAGGGAGCATTATTAGGCGTGGATGAAGGCATAATGGGATAGTGTGGATGAATGATTAGAGTTTGGAAAGTGGTTGGGGAAAGCTTAGTAGAAATGATAGTATCAAGGGGATCTATGTCATATACCTCTTAATCAACAAGACTCTCATTATTGTCATCAACGTAATTAGGATTCCCCTTGACTACTATTTTTGGTTGCATTGGTGAAGGATAAGGATTCATGATGTTAGATTAGAGGGATAGGGATTGAAAAGATGGGAACAGATGATTAGAAGGAATGAAAAGGGGATTAAAGGATAAATAGGATGGATTTGAAGAAGATGGAGGAATGGATATTAAGATTTGTTTCAATATTAGAAGATCTTGGATGTAGATGGACTAAAGCTCATATTGGGATTGGATTAAAGCTCAAATTAGGATTGGATTGAAGCTTTGAGTAGGATGTCTAGAGGATCTGATGGGATTTATTTTAAACCAAGTTCAGGGGTTTAACTAGATGACATAAGGTGCTGACAATTGAATTTTTCCAAATTTGGCAGTTTTAAAAAATTATCAATTTTTTCCATTTTAGGTAACTGCACAGGCATATCTTTGAGAGTCCAAATTTTTCCCAAAAACTTCCTAAAACTAAGGTAGAATGAATTTCCAACTAACATCCTGAATCTGAGACATGCATTCTGAGTTATTAACAAAATTGATTTTTCAAAAATTGAAAAAAACACTAAATTGCTATTTTGAGGGTCAAGATGAAAGTTTGAAGCCATGAAAATGTGTCAAAATAGGGGCCAAATGATTGAGGGTCAATTGGGAAATTCACATGCCACCTCATAATGCAACCACCCATAAAATTTCAGCCCAAAAAAACACCCAAGGCAAAAGTTATGGCATTTGGAAGTTTCTGCATAAAAATCAAAACCCCTAAAATGAAGTCTAAGTGATTGGGATGGATTATTTGATGATGGATATGGACTCTAATGATTTTTTAAGAGGTAATTATGTGATTCAGATGATGAAACGATGACTTTGGGAGAATGCAGATGGATTGAAATGCAGATTACGAATGAATGGAAGATGCAAATGACTAGATGAAGGTTAGGTTCACCTATCTATGGGTCAGGTTCACCTATCTGTTGGGTAGGTTCACCTATCCACTAGGCAGGTTCGCTTATCTATTAGGCAAGGTCACCTATTTGGGTAGGTTTTCCTATCCACTAGGCAAGGTCGCCTATCTACTAGGTAGGTTCACTTATTTGTTGGGCAAGTTCGCCTATCCACTAGGAAAGGTTGCCTATCTACTCTGCTAGGCAGGTTTTCCTATCTAGTGGGCAAGGTGACCTAACTGTTGGGTAGGTTCGCCTATTTGTTGGGCAGGTTCACCTATCCACTGGGAAAGGTTGCCTATCTACTGGGTAGGTTTTCCTATCTGCTGGGCAAGGTTGCCTATCCACTAGGCAAGCTCAAGGTAACCCAAGTTTAGGTTAGGGTCAGCCAAGTCAGTTTTTAGACTTGTCTAAATCATAAAAAAGGCAAGCAGATTGAAAAAACGGGAAAAAAAACCTTGGGAACAAGCCAATGGACTATCAAAATGGGTAAAAAAATGCTCAGAACAAGGAGATAGATGCTTGGAATGAGGAGATGGATGCTCAGAACAAGGAGACAGATGCTCAAAACAGGCAAATGGATGCTCGGAACAAAGAAATGGATGCTCAAAATGAGGAAACGAATGCTCAGAATGACGAAACAGAGGCTAGAAATGAGGAATAGATGCTCACAAAATGAGGAGATGGATGCTTAGAACAGGAAAACGGATGCTTGGAATAGAGAAATAGATGTTCAAAATGAGGAAACGGATGCTCAAAACGAGGAGATAGATGCTCAAAATGAGGGGACAGATGCTTGGAAGGGGAGACAGATTCTCAAAACGGGAAGATAGATTCTCATAACAAGCAAACAGACCCTCAAAATGGGCAAACAGAAGCTCATAATGACGAAATAGACACTCAGAATGACTGAACAGAAGGTGAAATTGGCTGTTTAGGGTGCAAAATTGCCCAACTTGGGGTAGGGTTGCCCAAGTATGGGGAAGGTTTTCCCAACTTGATGAAATTGCTATTTTGATGGGTGTTTGACTGATAGAGGGAATTTACCCTTGTTTAGGGTAGGTTCGCCCCTGTTTAGGGCAGGGTCGCCCCTCTCTAGGGTAGGGTCACCTATTTAGTGAAAGTTGGACAATTCTAATAGAAAAATACTAGGAAATGACTGAGACAGAAGGCAAGGTCACCCCTGTTCAATATACTTGAACTTGACTTGGATGAAAACAACTATGGTAAAGAACCAAAAACATAGCAAACAACAAGAAGTAGACAAAGGCTGACTTGAATGAACAAAAATTCATTGGTTTTGCACCAAAAAGATAATTCAAGCATCACAATCCTAAGATTAGTAAGAGGGTTATGCCAACATGGTCCTCTAACTAGGATGAACAAGGAAACTAGGGAGTCATTAATATATGCATAGTACATGAGGCACAACCATGAACACCAACCCATCTACAAGCATGAGTCGGGAACCCTAGCGAGGTATTGAAGGCTTGGACCAACTCTTCACATTTTATCTAGGTAACACCCTAGCTTCAACACTTTGCTAGATACGACATGACTGGATTAGGGTACAAAATTTTCTCTCCCCCCTTTATATACCCCGCTGATACATGTGGTTGAGATCATCCCTTGAGGTGATGAAATCCCCAAGTAGGTCTCACTAAAAAGAGAACACTAAACGTCTTTAGCTACTCCCCAAGCTCACATAAAGTGCAAGGGGAAAATTTGAATGATGTAGTGCCCCTTTGGGTGACACAAAAGACTTTCAAATACAACAAATAGTATGTTGACTCCCCCTAATTAGATCTATGTGCCTAGATTAATAAGCAAAAATGACCAACAAACTAAACTAACAAAGTTGGGAACAATCATTCTGTAGGAAAAGTATTAGTAGTTTTGATCTTCAATCTTTGAAAAGCATGAAACAAGCTACACAAATGTTATGGAAAACATGCACACTCAAATACAAGATGAGTTAGGGGGTCATTATTAAGAAAACAACAAGAAATAGACTCTAAAAATGAAGCTAGGTCACTATTTTACATCATAGACACCTCTGTCTGGGCAAGGTCGCCCCTATTTAGGGTAGGTTCGCCCCTGTCAAAGTCAGGTTTTCCCCTCTTTGGGGTAGCATACTTGTCTAGAAAACTGAAGGCAGATTCTTTGTTTTTCACAAATGGGTGATTTTGCAAGGAAAAATCACCTTTGCTAAGGGTAGGTTTTCCCAAGTTGGGGCATGTTCACCCAACTTAGGGCGGGTTTTCCCCTCTCTGGGGAAAGGTCGCCCAATTGGGGGTGAGGTTGCCTCTGTTATCTACAGAGTCACCTCTCTACAACCTGAACCTGTAAAACATCAAACAACAAAAAAGGTGAAAAGAAGGGACCCATTTGTGGGTCCCACTAGGCATGCCAGAAATGTGAGTAGTGCTATTTACCTAGCTTAAACGATGCAAAACAAAATGCAAAAAAAGGAAACGACACTTCAACATCTTAAGATTGGGATACATTAAACTCAAACAAAATAAAGATGAAAAACAATAGATTTATACATTGTATGAGTTGCTCCTTGGTTGGCCCTTTAATAGTTGATAAATGTGTGCTCCTTGATGGAAAGCATGCTAAAAATGGATGCAAAATGATTTAGATGTGATGGGGATTCAAATGAGAGATGTGGTATTTTGATGGATGAAAAAAATGGATGCAAGAGCTTGAGGATTCCACAATGGCGGATGAGAGTATGAGAGTTGAATGCTTGAAGACTTGAATGTGTTATGAGAAAATGAAGCCAAAAATACTCTATTTTAGGGGAAAAGCCTCTAGAGATTTGAATGATCAAGATTTTTCTAACATGGGAAAGATGAAGGGATGTGGTGAGTTGAGGAATCACAAGCCCTCACATATTTCCATGTGGAAGATGAGATGTCAAGAGAACATGTGATGTGGAGGACATGTTAGATGGAGGTACTTTCAAGTACCTTGGGATGAGAGTGATGGTGACAAGTGAGGAGTCATGGGGATGAGAGAAGTTGTTGGGGGAATAAATGTGAATTTTAAATTCACATGATTGGGAGTACCTAGGGGATAAAACAAGGTTATCAAAAAGGTAAGTACTTGTCCTCATGTGAGTGATGTGACAAGTGAGGAGTTCTAGAAATCCTAACAACTTGCATGGAGAAGAGGAGAGTCTTGGAGGGATAAATGTTATTTTTTAATTCACATGGGGAAGAGGGTCTAGGCTAAATATCAAAATTGTGAAGGTTGACCAAAAAGGTATGCTAAGTGTAGCAAAGGGGATTAGATTAAGGTTGTGCAAACAAGTGATTAAGAAGATTAATGGAAGATTAGAAGCAATTTGGAAGATGTGGAGGATGTGACATTAATCTTGATTAAGGGTGTGCACATCCTAATCAAGGATTAGTTAGACTAATCCAGATTAGAAGAAGGTTATAGAGGATGTGACAAGGAGAGAGAAAAGGAAGAATTTTAAATTGATTTCCAAAAAGGTTAAATGACTAAATTAAATAAATTAATATATTTATTTAATTTAGAGAGGAAAGGAGGAAAGGTAAAGCATTTAATTATTGAATCAAATACTTTAGGAACCTTAGGAAAAAAAGGAGGAATATTAATTAGATAAATCATTTAATTAATATTGATGGAATAGATGAGTAAAGGATACAGGTTTGACCATGTGGGAGTGGTCAAATTTGGATGTCTACACTTATATTGTGAGATAATCTTCATTGTGGTTTTTCCCTCATTGGGTTTTCCACATAAATTTGGTGTTCTCTTGTGTGTGGTGTTGTTATTTTAGTTCTCTATTATCTGATATGCATTCTTAAAGATTACAACAAAATAAGGGTTTAATGGATGCATGTGGAATTGCTTACTGTTGAGGGTTTTTATGTTTTGATGAGATACAACTATTCCCCCCCCTCTCAATTGTCTTGTTCATTCAAAAATTGGTATCAGAGAAAGGTTCCTTGTAATAGAGCTTAACTACTCGAGGTAGATCTGAGATGGAAAACAAGGTTTCTTTGGAATGCCACAGATTTTATGGCACAAATTATACATTCTAGAAGTCAAAGATGTGATGATATTTGGTGTCCCATTGATATGAAATTGAAATTGCAGTAAAGAATCGATATGTTGCACCTCAAGATGGGTCAATTATAAATGTAGAGATCAAGGCGTGTGAGATCAATGCTAATGCAAGATTTATTATTGTGAATATTATTTCAAATACTAAATTAGTAAAAGTTATGAGTTTGAAGACTTCTAAAGAGGTTTGGGAGCTTGAAGAATTTATGAAGGAGATGAAAAAGTCAAACAAGCAAAGTTCGAGAATTAAATAAATCATTTAATTAATATTGATGAAATAGATGAATAAAGGATACGGGTTTGACCATGTGGGAGTGGTCAAATTTGGATGTCTACACTTATACTGTGAGCTAATCCTCACTGTGGTTTTTCCCTCATTGGGTTTTCCACATAAATCTGGTGTTCTCTTGTGTGTGGTGTTGTTATTTTAGTTCTCTATTATTTGATATTCATGATTAAGATTAGAACAAAATAAGGGTTTAATGGATGCATGTGGAATTGCTTACTATTGAGGGTTTTGATTTTTTGATGAGATACAACTATTTCACCCCTCTTCTTAGTTGTCTTGTTCATTCAAAAATTGGTATCAGAGAAAGGTTCCTTGTAATAGAGCTTAACTACTCGAGGTAGATCCGAGATGGAAAACAAGGTTTCTTTGGAATGCCCTAGATTTGATGGCACAAATTATACATTCTAGAAGTCAAAGATGGGATGATATTTGGTGTCCCATTGATATGAAATTGAAATGGCAGTAAAGAATCAATATGTTTCACCTCAAGATGGTTCAAGTATAAATGCAGAGATCAAGGCATGTGAAATCAATGCTAATGCAAGATTTATTACTGTGAATATTATTTCAAATACTGAATTAGTAAAAGTTATGAGTTTGAAGAATTCTAAAGAGGTTTGGGAGCTCGAAAGAATTTATGAAGGAGATGAAAAAGTCAAACAAGCAAAGTTGCAGAATTTGAAGGCACAATTTGAGACCCTGCATATGTCTGAAGATGCAACAATCAAAATCTACATGCAGAAAGTTTATGAGCTAGTGAGCACAATGAGAGGTCTTGGTTGACAAGTCAAAGAATCTAAATTGGTAAAGAAATTTCTCAAATCTCTTCCTAATTCTTATAGTGAAAAAGTATTTGCTATTGGAGAAATTTTAGATCTTGATACTTATTCTAGAGATTAGATGAATGGTACACTAACTTCTTTTGAAAATATAGAAAAGGTCTTGAAAAATGATATAAATGTAGAGATTTCTTTTAAGGCTATGAAATCAGAAAAGGTTAAATATTTAGATAAGTAAGATCTTGATGATGTGGAGGCTAAATTTGTAAGAAGAATGAAGAAGGGCATTGGTAAGTATAAAGGTAAACTACCTTTCAAATGTTTTAGCTATGGTGATATAGGTCATTGTGCTTCAAGATGTTTGAAAAGAGTTGTAAATAATAAGAGTAAGGAGAACAAAGGAAAGATGATTAGGAAAGCTTACTATGTTGGAGAAGATGTTGGTATTTCTGATGATGAATTTGATTATGGAGACTTTGATGAAAATGATTGCTTGTTCTTCGCTATAAAATATTAATCTACTTCTGCTTAGACTTTGAAAGTTGTGTGAAGGAAAATATTCCGAAGAAGAAGGATAACATTGAAGGTACTTTAAATATCTACCTTTCATGTCAAAGATGATAAGAATTACTAGGTTGTTGATAGTGGTTGCTCTAATCACATGACTAGAGACAAAAGTAAGTTTGTTAAACTTGAAAAATATGATGGAGGATTAGTTAAATTTGGAGATGATTCAAGAGCTAAGATTTGTGGAATAGGTTCAATCACTTTTGATGGAAAGCATAATACTGATAATGTTTACTATGTCAAGGGTTTAAGGCATAACCTTTTGAGTTTTGGAAAAATTTGTAGCAAGGGATATAATCTTGTGTTTAAGGGTGAAGCATGTGACAACAAAAAAGGGTCCATAATTATGATTATTGTTGGTAAGAGAATAGATGGAAACATTTACCAGCTTAAGAGTGTTGATGTGAATTGCTTTATGTCTTAGATTAGTGACAGTTGGTTATGACACTTGAGGATGTGTCACATGAATTTTGATCATTTGGAAAGAATTAGTTCACTTCATGTAGTGAGATACCTACCAAGAATCACAAAACATATCAATGTTGTTTGTGAGAGTTGTCAATTTGGAAAAAAAGCAAGGAGTAGTTTCAAAGGAAAGGAACAATCTACTACTAGACTACTGGAATTAGTACATACAAATATTTGTGCTCCTACAAGGGTGAGAAGTCTACAAGGTGACATGTAATTTATGATTTTGATTGATGATTATTCTAGAATGACATGGGTTAATTTTGTTAAGGAAGAATCTGATGCACTAGAAATTTAAATCTATGGTTGAGAATGAAATAGATTTGAAAATTAAATGCTTGAGGTCTAAAAAAAGGTGGTGAATTCACCTCCAATGAATTTAACATGTTTTTGTGAAGTTCATGGAATAAAGAGGCATTTGTATGCCCCGAGAACTCCTCAGAAAAATGGAGTTGTTGAAAGGAAAACTAGAACTATTCAAGAAGCTATTAGGACTACAATGGAAGAGGAAAGTCTACCAAAAATCTACTAGAGAGAAGCAATTCATACTGCTAATTACATACTTAATAGATTTCAATCCAAAGCTAACAACACAATGACTCCCTATGAGTTATGGTATGGAAGGATTCCTACTATAAAATACTTTAGGGTATTTGAAAGAAAATGTTACATCAAGAGAGATGAAGCTAACATAGGAAAGTTTGATGAAAGGTCTAATGAAGGTATCTTCCTTGGATATTCTACTAGAAGAAAAGCTTACAGATGTTTCAACAAAAGGCTAAGAAATATCATTGAAAGTGCATTTATGTTAAAGTTGATGGAAACTTACATAATTCAATTACAATAGATGGATATGTCTTAGATGAACTTGATTGTAGAGTAGAAGAAGAAAAATTTAATGAGAAAGAAGTGTAGAATGAAGAGGAAGAAGCTTTGGAGAAGACCCCTAAGTATGTACACAAGAATCATTTCAAAGAAAAAAATAATTGGAGGAAAAAGGAAAGGTGTAAATTGCGAAGAAGTAAAACTACCAAAGTTGAGGTAAATTTGTGTTTTCTTTCTAAAGTTGAACCTAAAATAGTGAGTGAAGCATGTAAATATGAACATTGAATGAAGGAGATGGAAGAACTTATGCAGATAGAGAAGAATCGAACATGGGAATTGGTTCCTTGACTGTAAAACAAGAAAATAATTGGAACTAAGTGGGTATTCAGAAATAGGTTGAATGAGAATGGAGAAGTGGTAAGAAATAAAGCAAGACAGCTTGTGTGTAAGGGTTACTCACAAGTGAAAGGAATAGAATTTGAGGGGATATTTTCTCCTATGGCTAGGATGGAAGCTATCAAAATGATTTTGGAATTTGTAGCACATAAGGACTTTAAATTTTATCAAATGGATGTGAAATCTACTTTTATGAATGGTGAATTGGAAGAAGAGGTTTACATGGAAAAAATAGAAGGATTTCAATTGTCAAATCAACCAGACATGGTGTGTAGATAGAAGAAGGCACTATATGGATTGAAGCAAGCTCCTAGATCTTGGTATGCAAGGTTGGAAAAATATTTGTTATAGCCAGGATTCAGTAAAGGAACCACATATAGTAATCTTTATTTCAAAATTGAGGAAGAAAAAATCTTGATAGTGGTTGTATATGTGGATGATATTATCTTTGAAGGAAATGAAGCTATGTGTAAAAAATTTTCTAAAGAAATGTAGAAAGATTTTGATATGTCAATGTTTGGGGAGATAAATTTATTGAGCTACAAATCAATCACATAGATAAAGAGATTTTCATTTCATATTCAAAGTATGTCAAAGAGATGTTGAAGAAGTTTAGAATGGATGACTCCAATTAAGTATGGAATCCTATGGCGACTAATTGTAAATTGAGCAAAGATGATGGTTTGAACCTAAGGTTGATCAGAGAAATATAGATCTATGATTGGTGGACTGCTATATCTAACTACTAATAGACTGGATATCATGCATGTGTTGAAATATCAGGTGTTTTCTTAGCTTAATACTCTGTAAAACTTTAATATTGCTGATCTAAGTAAGCTCTTTCTTTGTTACATATATTCTTTGTGGGTGATTATCTTGATTAATCCATTTTACTATTGTAGAATGTAGAGAGAATTTGATAGAAGAACTAGATAGGATATTAGAAAGATCACACAAGAGGTATTGTGGAGAAACCCTTTCAGGAAAAAAATCCACCAAGAATTATTCTATTATTCAATCTCTGAATTACAATAGCTCCAATTCTTGCTTGAGAATGCTTCTTTTGTCATTCTTCTTCACACCTACAAATAAAAACTCTCACAACTCTATTCAACTTGCTTGAGATAAATAGGCTTTAATCAACTTTGTAAACTCAACATGAGTTACAATTACAATGCACAAACCCTATCCCTAAAAGGTACACCATATCTCATGCAAATAGAGTTATCTTGTGAATAACAATGCTAAACTATGTGCTTCATCCATTTGGGCGTCCCAAACTGAAGCTACAACTCATCCTTCACTTTGGTGATAATTCCAAAGCTCTTCCTCAAAGTTGGCACCCTTAAGTAATCCTACTTAACTGAGCCTTCAAAAATATCTTATCATGCATGAGAGGTAAATCCAATAAAGCATCTTGGGCACCCAAGTGATTTATAGTTAATTGAAAAATTTACTCAACACCATTCATGAAAGAATGGTCATCCCTTGTTAACTAGAGGTAGTCCCTGTTATCTCTCATACAACTCAAGTTATTAGCCATGCATTCCAAGTTAACTAAAGCTAACTACATGCAACTCAAAATAACCAACATGCATGCAACATGCACTTGCATGCAACTGAAGATAACTAAACCATAACTAAACTGAACTGAACTAAACTGAACTGAACTAAACTGAACTGAACTGAACTGAACTGAACTGAATTGAATTGAACTGAATTGAACTAAACTTCAAACATGTAAACATCAAATCCTAACTCCTAGGATCTTTACATGCATTCAAAAGTGTTATCTCTTACTCTGAATAGTTAACTGAACACAAGGTGAGTTTCACCTTACCATGTGTGCACCCACATGCTCCTATTATTTAGGAATAACTACAAATGTCAATTTCATGATTTATTTCATCTAAATAATTAATCTCATCCTAATCTTAGTGTTGTTGAACACATTCCAAGAACTTAGGAGATACATTAAATAATTAATGTTTAGGATTTGCAATTAAATGGCATCCTATTTCCAATAGCATGTAGTTTATCTTGTGGCTAGATTTCAATAAGATCCTAAAGAAACAAATGTTGCTGCAGTAAAGAGGATATTCAAATACTTAAGAGGCACTCTAGATTATGGTTTATGGTATCGTAAGGATATTGATTTCACATTAAGTGCTTTTACAGATGCAGATTGGGTTGGTTGTGTTGATGACAAGAAAAGTACAAGTGGTGGTGCATTCTTTATTGGATGTAGATTGGTGTCATGGTGTCATGGTTGAGTAAAAAGTGGGATTTAGTTTCTTTATCTACTGCAAAAGCTGAATATATTTCAACAACATCATGTTGTACACAATTTTTGTGGATGAGAAATACATTGAAGGATATTAGAGTTCTGTATGATGATCCTATTTCTATTTGTTGTGATAATATAAGTGCAATTAAAATTTCAAAGAATCCAGTGATGCATTCAAGGAAAAATCATATATCTATCAGGTATCACTTTCTGAGAGAGAAGGTTATGGAGAATGAAGTAAGCTTGAGTATGTACCTATAAAGGATCAAATTGTTGACATATTTACTAACGCTCTTCCTAAGGATACTTTTGAGTATCTTTGGGAGAGGTTGGGGGTTATTAACCCTCCTTCATTGAACCTATGCATATGGAGATACATAAAACTAGTGGATCTATGGATCTATCTCTTTTCTGAACTGATATTAATGACTACCTCTCAAGAGGAGTAGGTAGTATCTAGTGCTGTCATTGTTGCAACGTTGTTGATTTGTTTGGATGTACTCCTAATAGGTATTTTAGTTCTATGTCAAAGGGGATAACATTGTAAATTATTTATACCTTTTCAATTGATGTCAAAAGGGGAGAGAGAATCATGTGAAAAAACTCATCTACTCAAACAAAGAAAGAATCATATGAAAAAGTGCAAGGTATCAGTGGAGAAAGTTGTGTATATTGTCTAATAATTATTTTCCAAGGGAGAGATAATCCTATAAGTGAGAGTGAGTGTAGGAAAGTTGTGTAGGCTATCTAATCTAAAAACTAAGAGTGTGTATGTTGTCTTTCATGGTTTTTCACATCTTGTGTTGCCATCAATGAAAGAGAGGGAGATTGTTGCAAATATGTTCAAAGGTGTTTTCATTGATGTCAATAGGAATTCTATTGATCAGTGTTCTCATTGATGTCAACTATATGTTAAGGAAGTTGTTGCATGGTGAAGTTGTCAACAATACTGAGAAAATTGTGAAAAGAGGAAAACATGTTGATGCAGGTTGTGCATGTGTAGTTGAGATATTGAGGAAGTGTTGTGAGTACATGGAGATATCATTTTTTTTCAATGTCTAGAGATGAGATGATTTCTCTAGTACACTTGGTTTCGAGGTGCTCTTGATAAAATTTGATAAATAGGGTAAATAGTGTTGAGCAAGTGGTTAGAATGTGCTCTGGTATTGTACTCTACATTTCTTCCATGTTGATGCTATGCCTATGCATTTCTGATAGGTTATTCAAGGTTTTTAGAGGTTTCTATATTTAGAATTTGGGTTTCTAGAATGTTGTACAGTGTGAGATGTTTTCACCAGTGTGTGAACTAGTTTTTCAGTAATGTTATTTATGCCTTGGGAGAAATATATTTGCTCTATGTTTCTCTGCTATTTGGATTTAGCTTGTGCAGATTTAAGAAGTTTCTTATTTTTTTGTATCTCTCTATATTCAAGGTTTTACTTGATTTGGTGTAGTACATAGTGAGTTTCATTTTTCAATTTGTGAATAAGGTTTACCAGTTGTTTTGAGTTGAACTATCTTTATGATGCGACTTTAAATGAAGTGTTTGATGAATATTAAGTAGTTCATGGTTTTTTCTAGATTGTGTTCAATTGAATTTTGTTGTCTAAAAGTTTTGGATTCATTTAAGTGTGTACTTAATGATTATGGTGTTTAGCATGGGTGTTGGCCAATCTTGTGTTAACACTACATGCGAGGCTTGTGAAACCATGTTGAGATGTGTTTAGATCTATTTGGGTGCTAATTAAGGATTTATATAGGTTTCCATTGTTTCTATCCACCATGGGAATGTTTAGCTGCCGACCTATTTTGAATTTCTAAGTCTAATGGATAGTTGTTGAGATTAGTGCATGTTTTTGAGGATGAGGTTGACATAAATAAATGTAATGTTGATGTGAGATGTAAGAGAGAAGAAAGATAGATGTGACATCGATACGAGTGATGTATGTAATGCAAATTTGAGAAAAGTAGTGCGATCTTCAAGTATTTGGATTCTCAAAAGTAGTAAGCTAAAGGTGTCTGAAATTATTCAAGCAAGGTTGTGAGATTGTTGGAGAATTATGATGGATTCCTTGTTGCATTGAGAAAGTGTTCTTTGTGTAACTCTTCTCTTCTATCTTCTTGTGTTCTTTCTATGGCAGTGAGCCCTAACAGTGAGCCTTTTTGGACAGTGTGTCCTATTTTGGTAGTGATCCCTTTTGTTCTGATTTTTTATTGCTTATATTGTGAGCTAATCCTTATTGTGGTTTCTCCCTCATTGGGTTTTCCACATAAATTTGGTGTTCTCTTGCATGTGGTGTTTTTATTTCAATTCTCTATTATCTGCTATTCATGCTTAAACATTATAATAGAATAAGGGTTTAATGAATGCATGTGGAATTGATTGTTGTTGAGGGTTTTGATGTTTTGATTGGATACAACTGATTTACCCCCTCTTAGTTGTCTTGTTCATTCAGCAATTGGTATTAGAGAAAGGTTCCGTGTAAAAGAGCTTAACTGCTTGAGGTAGATCCGAGATGGCAAACAAGGTTTCTTTGGAATGCCCTAGATTTGATGGCATAAATTATGCATTCTAGGAGTCAAAGATGGAAGGATATATGGGAGCTCATGGATATGAAATTGAAATGATAGTAAAGAATTGATATGGTGCACTTCAAAATGGTTCAAGTATAAGTGTAGAGATCAAGGCGCATGCGATCAATGCTAAGGAAATATTTATTATTGTGAATAGTATTTCAAATACTAAATTAGTAAAAGTTATGAGTTTGAAGACTTCTAAAGAGGTTTGGGATAAGCTAGAAATAATTTATGAAGAAGATGAAAAAGTCAACCAAGCAAAGTTGTAGAAATTGAAGGAACAATTTGAGACCCTGCATATGTCTAAAGATGAAACAATCAAAATCTACATGTAGAGAGTTTATGAGCCGGTGAGCACAATGAGAGGTCTTGGTGCACAAGTCAAAGAATCTAAAGTGATAAAGAAAGTTTTTAGATGTATTCCTAATTCTTATAGTGAAAAAGTATTTTCTATTGGGGAAATTGTAGATCTTGATACTTATTCTAGAGATTAGATGAATGGTACACTAACTTCTTTTGAAATGAGAGAAAAGGGCTTGAAAAATGGTATAAATGTAGAGACTGCTTTTAAGGCTGGAAAATAAGAAAAAAGGTTAAAGATTTAGATAAGGAAGATCTTGATGATGTGGAAGCTAACTTTGTAAGAAGAATAGCTCATTGAACATGATGATCTCAATTTTAATCCTCAATTAACAATTTTTTCAATATATTATATAATCTTATAGTTAACACTATTTTTTATGAGAATAGTTGTTCATCAAATTCTCATGAAATTACAAGGTAGTTTCAAGCATTTTTATACAAAAATAGAAATTAGAAAGATGAAAGGAAATGGGAAATGGAATTTTCATTAAGTTTAATATTTTAAAATAAAGAATGGTATTTTAAAGAAACTTAGTAGTATGAGTTAATCATTCAAAAATAGATATTAATTAAAAAAAATCACTAAAAAATGAGATTTTGAACTTAATTAAACACCAAAATAATTTTTCCCTTACTAAAATAAAGAGAAACAAAAAAAAAAAAGTGCCTAAATTAGTATATGAGCTCAAATAAAAAATAACATCAGATAAAGTGAAATAAAGGATAAAAGTGATGAATATGAACCCTTCATGCAAAGCTATGCCCAAGCCAAAATAGAGGATTTAGTAAACCAAATTAAAGACAAAATTAAACTAATAAAGCTATTGGTTTAGATAAGTGCTCAAGATTAGAAGCATAAATGGGAAAAAAAAGTAATATTTTATATCATTTCTAGAGGACAAGGTTAAAATTACTTTCAAAGCAATAGTTTTTATTATTTTTTAAGCTTTGTGAAGAAGCTATATCTAGTATAAGGTTATAAATATGTGCCATTTACACATGCAATACAATATGCAATGAGAGTTGATGACAACCTTATGTTAGAGATGTCTTTCAATTTCAAAGTGAATTAAGTTGTTATTTATGTCTTTGTGTAAATATACAAATCAAAATTTTGTATTATAATAGTGCAAGCTGAAAGTCAAGTAAGTTCATATTAACATTGTGAAGCATTGATTTTAAAACTCTTAAGAGTAGCTTTGAATACTTCATAGTAATTATTTTTTTTCATATTTTTCATCACTATGAAGAGTAATATTTTCTTATTCAATCAAAATCAATTGTTGATGTATAATTGATGGTATTTTTTTAATCATTATAGTTGTTCAATGTATGTTATAGTTTAGTTGTTAAAATTAAAAATTCATTAGTGAGAATATGATATTTTTCAAAGTCTTGTGTTCTAGCCTCTAAGATCAAAACTGATAGACCAAGTTTGCTTATTTATTTTATCTTAATGCAAAATTGCAAAACATATATTGTTCATATTAGTACTTAATTTTTTTTAGATTTTATTGTAAGTTAAATCAAGAATTGTTCCCTATGAATTTGAAGAGAAGGCTCATCATCCATAATTTTGTTTTGTATTGTCATAAAAGTGGCAGCACAAAAAATATTACTCAATTTTCCTCAATTCTTTTATATGAGATTCCACTTTAATTTTCTTATCAATTGTTAAAGTTTGACTAATTATATTTGTTTTAATCATCAATTAACATTTTTGTTCAATAAATGTTCTACTTTAGTTGTTAAGACTAAAAATTCATTAGTGAGAATAGTATTTGTTCAAAATCTTGTGTTCTACCTTTGAAGATTAAAATAAGGGACGCAAGCATCAAGTTCCTGCCGAGAAGTAAAAAGAATTTAGATAGGAGTACTGACGATTTAAAGTATAGATAGATAGATGGATGCATGTAGACATAGATAGATGGAAACATGTATACGTAGATGCATCAAATATAATTAGAAATGTTTGGAACAATATGCATATGAAACATATATGAGCAGCAGTAATAATAGAAGCAAAATAATAATACATTGTTGTTTTTAAAATAAGATCATAAAGGATGTCTCTTGATGCATATGAATGCATAGAAGCATGCACATGCATATATAAATATATACATGTATAGACACATGCATACATACATATATGCATATGTACATGTGCACATACATACATCCATAGACACATGGATGCATATATCCATAAATGCATACATAGATGCATCCATGCATCGTATCCATATATGCATATGTACATGCATTCATGGATACATGCATCCATAGGTACATACATGCATATATACATACATGCATGTATACATATATTCATACATGCATATATACATATATGCATGGATGCATGCATAGACGCATGCACACATAGATACATAATTACATGTATACATAGATACATGGATATATGCATGCATATATACATGCATGTATACATATATGCATAGTTTGACTGTAAGGATGCATAGACACATATATGTATGAATGCATGTATACATATATGCATACATGCATTTATGGATAGCATGCATGGATACATGCATATATTCATCTAGGGATATCATGCATGGATGCACCTATATATGCATGTTGCACATGTATACATGTGTGCATGGATGCATATACAGATGCATGTATACATAAATGCAAATACATGAGCACATATATACGTACATACATGGACACATAGACCCATATATGCATATAAAGATACATCGATGAATGGTAGCCATAGATGCATATATACATGCATCCATGGATGCTATCTATACATAGATGCATGTATATGTACATGCATATATGCATAGATACATATATGTATAGATGCATATATGGATACATGTTTCCATACATAATTACATGGACACATAGATACAAGGACACATGGATGCATGGATGCATATATACATGCATGCATACATAAATGCATACATTGCATGGATGCAAGCATACATAGATACATGCACACATAGATACATACATACATACATGCATGTATGCATACAGGCATACATATATGCATGTGGATGCAAGCATACATAGACACATGCACACATAGATACATACATACATGCATGCATGTATGCATACATGCATACATAAACACATGTATAGAATACTTATGCATTCGCCCTTAATGCTTTAAAAGGGCAGCATCAGCCAATCACATAGCGACATTCAAACATATTACTTTTTATTTGTATATTCGGAATTTTGAAAGCTATTATTTATATTGGAAAATTAGCATGTATCTGTTTTTCTATTTGTCAGAGTAGGTTTATAAATCATTTTTTGATTAAAAAAGTCAGGAAAATGCGAACGCATAGATCGATTAAATAAATTTAAGCAAAGGCGTAGTTTATAAAGTTGGCAGCCAGAGGTACGCAATGCATGAGTGCAAATTAAATGCATTAAAATATCAAGAAAATGTGAATGCATAGATTGATTAAATTGATCTAGGTGAAGGCATAGTCTATAAAACTGGATATAGCAAGGCATATGTGTATCTATGCATGTATGTGTACATGTGTGGATGTGTGTATGTGTATATGTATGCATGGATAGATGTATACATATATACATAAAAACATATGTGGCTAGATGCATCGATGCAAACAGCTATACATATACACATGCATGCATGGATGCATGTATAGATAGATGTACATGTATACATAGATGCATCAAATACAGTTAGAAATATTTGAAATAATTTTCATTTTAAACATATATGAGTAGCATTAATAATTGAAGCAAAATAATAATACATTATTGTTTATTAAACAAGTACATGTATACATGGATGAATGGATACATAGAAATAGGGGTGCATGGAAACATAAATGGATTGAGCATAGTTTGAAATGTTTGAAACAATTTGCATTTTAAACATATACAAATAACATTTTTATTGAGAACAAAATAAGAATACATAATTGTTTTTTAGGACAAGATTATAAGGGATAGTTGTTGATGCATGTGTGTACATCGATACATGAATAGATTTATGCAAATTGACAATACATTTTAGCCTTCAGGAAAGTGTCAAGTGTGCTTTTAGGAATCTGTATAAAACATGATTTAGAAAAGACATTTTTGGAAAAGAACTCTTGAATACAATTTTATGTTATGATATTTATCCTCGAAGCCCTCAGTGTTTGATTGCATAACCGTGATATTTTCTTCATATGTTTCTTTGTTTGGTATGGTGCGAATGTTGTTATGATGGATGTAGGTATGTTTAAGCTATAGATAGATAAAGATATATGGGATGAAAGAATGTGAATGACCTATGTGAGTGCAACAAAGAGAGGAAATTGGCAGAATGATGGGATGTAGGTAAGGGATATGAATGGCCTATGAAAAGTATTTGATAGGGGAGGGAAGGATATGGAATGGAAATGGTGTGAATTTATCATTGTTGAGTTGAATGCAGAAAATTAAATGCAAAATATAAAAATATGAATGAGCTAGGTGGATTGAAAGAACAAAGGAATGAAACGTATTGATATGATGCATGGAAACCATATTATAGGATTTTGAAATGTATTTGATATTGGAAGGAAGGATGTGAAAGCGTGGAAATGACACTAAATGGAATAGGAATGTCATGAAGTGATCAATTGTGAAATTATAGGGTGCAACAATTTCCAGTTTCTTATTGGTTATGCTTTTTGAAATCATCATAGGGCTTATTGTACGGATACATATACAGAAGGAAAACTCATGTCCCATTTCTCACTCTCCCTCGCACACAACAAGGTGTTGAGATCCTTGAGCTTCATCGAAGCAGATACATAAATGTATGGATGCATATATAGACACATGTTTCGATACATAATTACATGAACACATAGATCCATGGACACATCGATGCATGGATACATATATACATGTATGCATACATAAATGCATACATTGCATGGATGCAAGTATACATAGAAACATGGACACATAGATACATATATACATACATGCATATATGCATACATGTATACATATATGCATGTGGATGGAAGTATACATAGATACATGCAGACATAGATACATAAATACATACATACATACATGCATACTTATATACATAAATAGATGCATAGAATACTTATGCATTTGCCCTGAATGCTTTAAAAGGGCAGCATAGGCCAATCACATAGCCGCATTTAAACATATTACTTTTTATTTATATTGGAAAATTAGCATGTATCTTTTTTTCTATTCGTCGGAGTAGGTTTATAAATCATTTTTTGATTAAAAAAGTCAAGAAAATGCAAACGCATAGATCGATTAAATAAATTTAAGCAAAGGCATAGTTTATAAAGCTGGTGGCTAGAGGTACACAATGCATGAGTGCAAATTAAATGCATTAAAATATCAAGAAAATGCGAACGCATAGATTGATTAAATTGATCTAGGTGAAGGCACAGTTTATAAAACTGGATATATCTAGGCATATATGTATCTATGCATGTATGTATATATGTGTGGATGTGTATATGTGTATATGCATGCATGGATACATGTAACATAGACACATGTATGCATGGATGCATGTATACATAGATACATGGATACATGTATACATAGATGCATCAAATATAGTTAGAAATGTTTGAAATAATTTTCATTTTAAACATATATAAGTAGCATTAATAATTGAAGCAAAATAATAATACATTATTGTTTTTTAAACAAGTACATGTACACATGGATGAATGTATACATAGAAACATGGGTGCATGGAAACATAAATGGATTGAGCATAGTTTGATATGTTTGAAACAATTTGCATTTTAAACATATACAAATAACATTTTTATTGAGAACAAAATAAGAATACATAATTGTTTTTTAGAACAAGATTATAAAGGATAGTTGTTGATGCATATGTGTACATACATACATGAATAGATTTATGCAAATTGACGATACATTTTAGCCTTCAGGAAAGTGTCAAGTGTGCTTTTAGGAATCTGTATAAAACATGATTTAGAAAAAACATTTTTGGAAAAGAACTCTTGAATACAATTTCATGTTATGATATTTATCTTTGAAGCCCTCAGTGTTTGATTGCATAACCTTGATATTTTCTTCATATGTTTCTTTGTTTGGTATGGTGTGAATTTTGTTATGATGGATGTAGGTATGTTTGAGGTATAGATAGATAAAGATATATGGGATGAAAGAATGTGAATGACTTATGTGAGTGCAACAAAGAGAGGGAATTGACAGAATGATGGGATGCAGGTAAGGGATATGAATGGCCTGCGAAAAGTATTTGATAGGCGAGGGAAGGATATGGAAGGTTGGTTATGAAAACGAATGGAATGCAAATGGTGTGAATTTATCATTGTAGAGTTAAATGGAGAAAATTAAATGCAAAATATAAAAATATGAATGATCTAGGTGGATTGAAAGAACAAAGGAATGGGACGTATTGATATGATGCATGGAAACAATATTATAGGATTTTGAAATGTATTTGATATTGGAAAGAAGTATGTGAAAGTGTGGAAATGGCACTAAATGGAATAGGAATGTCATGAAGTGATTATTTGTCAAATTATAGGGTGCAACAGTTTCTAGTTTCTTATTGGTTATGCTTTTTGAAATCATCATAGGGCTTATTGTTCGGAAACATATATAGAAGAAAAACTCATGTCCCATTTCTCACTCTCCCTCACACACAACAAGGTGTTGAGATCCTTGAGTTTCCTTGAAGTGTGACAAGAGAGGAATAGATATAAAAATATAATGATATTGGAGGATACAAGAGTGAAAAGATAAGACAAAGCAAAAGTTGAGATGCATATAGTATAAAAATGATAAATACAGTAGATCAAGAAAATGCGAAAATGCAAATGTTGATGCATGGGAGAACATTAAATACATGGATACATAATAACCAATAATCATACATAGATATATGCATGAATAAGACACATAAAAACATGTATACATGGATGCATTCACAAGTGGATACATAAAGAAAAGCATATGTTGCATAGAAGAATGCATTCAAACACACATGCATATATGCATGATGGCATATATGCATAAAAGCATGTGTGGAAAATATGCATCCATGTATTTTAACATAGTACTTTTTATTTGCATATTGTGAATTTTTGAAAGCTATTTTTTAAATTGGAAAATTAGCATTTATCTGTCTTTCTATTCATCAGAGTAGCTTTATAAATCATTTTTTTGATTTAAAAAGTCAGGAAAATGTGAGTGCATAGATTGATCAAATAAATTTAAGCAAAGGCATAGTTTATAAAACTAGAGGGTAGAGGTACGTAATCCATGAATGCAAATTAAATGCATTAAAATATAAGGAAAATGTGAACACATAGATTGATTACATATATTGACGGAAATGCATTAAATTGCATCTGGCTGTAGGTGGAGGTGCTGGAATGGCTTGGTGGCCACGTGTGGCCAGTTTACTTTGGCCATTTAATATAGATTTAAGTCACTTGGAATGCATTGATATTGCTTTCTGTATGTTGAGAAGTAGGTATTTATCATAGTTTTCTTCCATATAACTATAAATGCATGTACAAATGTATATATGCATGAGGAACATGCACACATGTACACATGGATGCATAGGTACATATATTGCATATATGGGTGTGCAGATGTGGAAAGTTGCATAAATGCATTTACAGATGGGTGTACAGAAAAACATAAACATGGGTGCGTACATCCAGATGTAGATATATACATGTATACATGCATAGTATCCATAGATACATACATACATGTATCCATGCATGATATTCATAGATGCATGTATGCATGCATCCATGTATACATGTATCCATAGATACATCCATACATATATAGGTAGATGCATGCACACATAATCAGATATATGCATAAATCACTATATGCATGGTTGCATCTGTGGATACATAGATACATAATGACATGTCCAAAAAGAAGCATGGAAAAATGCATGGTGGAAGCATATAATATTGAAATGTTTCTAGCAAATTTTTATCAATGAGTATTTAGTTTTGAGTTTTTATTCATCCTTGTATCATGTTATATCTAATCAAGCTTTCTACTTCCAACCAGAAACACTCTTTTGTGTAATAAGCTTTAATTAGGAATCAAAGAACATTTGTTTGGTTTTCTAAAAGAATAGCAATAAAGCTCAAGGAAATTACGAAAATGCAAACAACTCGTTAGAATTATAATTATCCTTCTGCACATTATACCTATCAATCAAAGCCAATTAACAAAGTAGCAATAGAAAACCATGTGCATGTTAATATGTTCCACAACATGTATTTGTGCGTAGGTCTATAAGTATCCCATGGGTTGTGATTTCTCCTTCCATGTAGTTGGATTAAACAATTAATAATTACTGCTAGATAATGGAATGAAATAAACTTTAAGCAAATGGAAATAGAATGACCCTATTGCTTTGGAAACTGGAAAATGAATATTTTTGTGGCTTTTACATGATAGGAGGTGTGCAGGCACTAGACTTCTTTGAAGCTCAAATGTCACAAATGTCACAATATCTGTAGCGTATCAGCCAATAGGTCTATTTTTTCCATTTACCCTTGTATCATCTCATATCTAATTAATTAGGTAGCTGCTAAGTGGTCTTTAAATACATAATAATTTAAAATAATAAATAATTACAACTATCCTTGTGTACATTTCAGCTATTAATCAAAGCCAATTAACAGAGTAGCAGTGGAAGACCATGTGCATTTTAATATATTAGATAACATGTATTTGTGCATTTTAATGTGTTATGTAACATGTATTTTAATATATTAGATAACATGTATTTGTGTATTTGTATAGTAGAACACAATCTTTCTGAGCATTTTGCGTGCCTTGAGTAAAATAGGAGCTTTAGAACAGGATATGTATATTCATCCAAGCATAGGAGGAGGTGGATTCCTAACAAATATTATGGTTTGAAATGTTGTGGTGAATATGCATACAAAATATGGAAGCACAAGAAAGACATGTAAACTGTTTGACAAAATTCCTCGAAGAGATGTCATCACTTGGTGTGTAATGATTCCAAGGTTTGCATTAATCGTACTACATGCAAGTAGAAATCAAAACTGATGGTATCCATATACAGCTGTGCACAAAAGCGATTATGTGCTTTCAGTTCTAATTTGTAAATTGCATTTGCTTCATAGTCTCACTTAAATTGATTTAAAATACGAATTTACAATGAAACTATACAAACGTGTTAAAGCACTACGAAACCCAACTTGCATTTTCACTATTAAATGAAAGAAAACAGAAAAACTAACTTCTCATCACCTCAAGCAACTGGTTTCTCGGCCCACTTTGTTAAATGGATTTGATTAATAAGTCAAATGTACAGAAGGATATTTATAATTATTATGTATTTAAAGACTAATTAGTAGTTACCTAATTAATTAGATATGAGATGATAGAAGGGTAAATGAAAACTAGAAACTGGATAAAAATGTCAAAGTTAACATGTGAATGTCAAGGTGTGCAGACTAAATACTCATTGCATTCCACGTGACCATATGTCTCTGAGGAGTTTTGTCAAATAGTTCACCTACCTTGTATATGCTTGCATATTTTGCATGTCTACCTATGAGGACAATAACCACGACATGTAAAAAAAATTGTCTATTGTCTTTAAATACATAAGAATAAAAAGAAAGAAATAATTATAACTATCCTTGTGTACATTTCACCTATTAATCAAAGCCAGTTAACAAAGTAGCAGTAGAAAACCATGTGCATGTTAATATGTTAGACAACATGTATTTGTGCATAGGTGTATAAGGATGCCATGAGTTATGATTTCCACTTGCATGTAGTTGAAGTAACAATTAATAATAAGTGGCAGATAATGGAATGAAATAAAGTTGGTGAAATGGAAATAAAAAGACCGTATTGAAGTGGAAAATGAATATTTATGTGGGTTTTACATGATACCAAGAATTCAGCAGGAGACTTCTTTGAAGCTCAAATGTCACAGTATATGTGGCGTACCAGTTAATAAGTCTATGTCACATTTCACCCATGTCAATTTAGCCAATTGCATATTTCTCATTTACCCTTGTGTAATTAGAGAAATTTCCAAGTTAGATAGCAAATAGCATAAAACCATTAAATCCCTAATAACAATGGAGAACAATGAAAGCAAGAAACATGAGAGTATGAAACAAATTCACCTAGTCTTCAAGCCTCCATTGATTCACCTCCATTGGTCTTCTCCATCTTACTGAAAATGATATAATTGCCCTCAAATTTGAAGTGCAACTATAACCTATGACAAAGCCAAGCAAAATATTGAAGTAATGTGATTGCTCAAGTGCTCAAAAGCTCTCAAGCATGCTGAAAATAACTTGTGTGTCTAAAATGACTTGAGAGAGGGCCTTTTAAAGAATTCCAAATGGTGAATGGACGGACAGGATTAAAAGTTGGTGAAGCCATAAGATCAACGGCTAGGATTCAATGTGATAAGGATGATTAGGGTTAGGGCAACATTAGGTCAAAGTTAGGGCAAGCCTTTAAATGAAGGGTTGGGATTTAATTGGAGATAACCAAATCAATGGTGGAGAAAAATAGGTAGTTGGCATAATAGAAATTATTTAATTTGTGGAGAATGTTGACTTATGAATTAAATAATGATTTAATTCATAAATGGGAATGAGACAAAAGAGAATAAATAATCATTTTAATTAATTATTTGGTGAGATGAAAAGTGGGCTAAATAAATAAGTTTATTTGATTTAAGGATAAATGATAATGTTATGGAGGAAATAAGGATTAATTAGTGACGTGTTTAAATAAATAAATGTAATTTATTTATTTAAATAATCATGGAGGAATAATTATGACATTAGAATGTGATTAAATAATTGAATGATTTGAGGGAGAAGCATGGTCATCATAGAAAGTATGGTTTGCAAGTCGAGACCATTTTTATGTGTCTACATTTTGCCCCTCTTTGACATGATGCAGTTTATCGCATTGTGTCAAAGAACAAGTAAAAAAAAAAATATGCCCCAGTTTGAAAGTGAGGAGAGGAAGGATGACGAGGAGGTAGTGGTATGCCCCCTCAAGAGGACAGGCGGGTTGAAAGAACGTGAGTGTGCTCTCGAAATGGATGCGAGGAGTAGAGGATGAAGGAATAGAAGAAATGTTAGCGTGGAAATCAAGGATGTGATGATGAAAAAGGAATACTTCAATATTTTGCCAAATAACATCATAGTTGTTGCATAATCATCATTGGGCAGTAAAATGTGATAAATGGACAACAAACACCATGATATGACATAGACCAAGGTGTGCAAGGTCGTCCACTTGTGAAAAACAAACAGCCACAGACAAGGAATGTCCTAACTCATACTAAAGGCCAAGTTGCCCTAGTTTTTTCGTCAAGACACACCAAAGACAACAATCAAGGAAAATTAGGTCATGAGACATCATTGCACCTCTAAATCCTTCATGGGACATCCTTGAGGTAGCTAGTAACATGACCAAGAGTCAAAACAAAAAATATAAAATAAAATAGACCAAAAAAATCAACAGCCATTCAATATATTTGCCAAGATTTGTGTGTCGAAGGTTGATTGTATGACAGTTTGACAGTTTGACAAGTTGAAGAGTTTGACAGTATTGACATTTTGGCGATGCCTGTCATCAGGAAAGACACATCCTGAAAAGGCCAATGACTATGTGATGAAGCCTGTCGTCAGGAAGGACACATCTTGAAAAGGTTGACTATGTGACGAAGCCTGTCATCAGGAAGGACACATCCTGAAAAGGCCAATGACTATGTGATGAAGCCTGTCATCAGGAAGGACACATCCTGAAAAGGCCATTGACATTTTGACAGGGTCCAATTCCAAGAAGGACACATCTTGAAGGGGACCATAAAGTGACTAGGTTGACATTGTGTTGGCAATTTGACGGATGTTTGGCTTGATGACTGACTGGGCTATGTTGTCTATTGATTTGAATGTTGACATTCAAATGATTGTCTTGTTTTGAGTGTGACTATGTCTGACTTATTTGACCAAAATGACAAACCCTAAAGGATTGACCTAGGTGGCCTCGGGGGCACATCGACTGATGGCCTTGCCTACGTAGCAAATGCGCAGAGACCACGTAGTTCGACTGGGATAGATGAACAAATTGAAGATGAATTGACATGTTTTGACTTGACCTGACAAACCCTAAGGGACTGAACTTAGGGGGCCTCGGGGGCACATCGACTGATGGCCTTGCCTACGTAGCAAATGCGTAGAGACCACGTAGTTCGACTATTGACAAAGAATAACATGACTAACATGACTAACTTTGATTCTGTTTTTGGGATTTGTGATGTTATTTGGATGTTTTTGTGCTTTCTTCAGGACATTTTTCAATTTTTAGGTCTTTTTTTAGGAATTTTTAATTTTTAGGTCTTTTTTCAGGACATTTTTCAATTTTTAGGTCTTTTTTCAGGACATTTTATAATTTTTAGGATTTTTTCAGGACTTTTTATGATTTTTAGGATTTTTTCAGGACTTTTTATGATTTTTAGGATTTGTTCAGGACTTTTTCGATTGTCAAGACCATGTGCGATACCCACTGCAGTCTCATGATAAAATATTGCCCCTAGTCAAGTTGATGGAAAGGACATGACCAGTATGGACGATAGGCGATGCACAAGACTTTGATGTCAATCACTGTCAGCCATGGAAAGAAATGTCGTGATGTCAGGGTGAAACGTTGTGACAAATCTTAGCAAAATGGATGTTTATTATGGACGAAGGTAGATAGAGTGATAGTAGATGTCAAAGCAGTGACCGACTACACATGGTGCCTGTTCGCCAGGTTTTCACCATGGTACTTATCCAAAGCGCCTGTTTACCAGGTTTTCACTATTGGATGAATTATTTCTCTTTATTTTTGTCATTTTTTTATTTTTTTTTATTTTTGGTATTTTTAATGGTTGTCGGCCAGACTTTCTGATGCTATGCATAGAATTTGCGTAAATGCAGACTGTTGATTGGCTCTGTTAATTGTTCACCATCTGGAGTAGCCAACTGATATGCGCCAGAACCAAATGACGCAGTGATGATGTACGGACCCAGCCAATTGGGCTCAAACTTGCCTGGTTTTTCTCTGTCGGACTGATTCTTAGGATTCTGCATGAGAACCAAGTCACCAATGTCAAATTTTTGAGTCATCACTCTTTTGTTGTAGCTTCTGCAAAGACGATTTTGATATGCCTGTAAGTGGTTCAAGGCATTATGTCTGCGTTCATCTAGCATTTCTAATTCATGCAGTCGTGACTGTCGATATTCTTCATCAGTGATTAGACCTTTCATAGAGACTCGTAGGGATGGAATTTTGACCTCTATGGCAAGATGGCTTCGGCTCCAAACACAAGGGAAAATGGAGTGGCTCCAGTGGGAGTACGGATGCTAGTGCGATATGCCCACAAAGCAGGATTGAGTTGTATGTGCCAGTCACGACCAGCATCATTGACGGTCTTCTTAAGAAGTTTGATGATCATTTTATTAGACGCCTCAGCTTGACCATTTCCTTGTGGGTAGTAAGGCGTGGAGAAGTGGTGTCGGATATGGAAGCGTTCGCAAAGTTCATGGACATCCTGATTTTTGAAGGGACGACCGTTATCTGTGATGATGGATTGTGGAATACCATATCGACAGATGATATAATTGAGGATAAACTTGGAAATTTTTTTTCCGGTAATATAAGTGAGTGGGATGGCTTCGATCCACTTAGTAAAGTACTCAGTGGCGGTAATGATGAATTTGTGGCCGTTGGATGAGGTAGGATGGATCTTGCCCACGAGGTCGAGTCCCCATTGTGCGAAGGGCCAAGGAGATGTAATTGGCCGAAGTTCCTGTGCTGGTGCATGAATCAAGTCACTATGTATCTGACATTGGCGACACATTCTAACAAATTCAAGTGCATCTTTCTCAATGGTTGGCCAGTAATACCCAAGTCTCGTTATCTTTTTGGCTAAAGTAGGACCACTTGAATGGGATCCGCATATACCCTCATGTACCTCTCGCAAGGTCGTTCATGCTTCATCAGTGTCAAGACATCGAAGAAGGGAGTTATCAAAGCTGCGTCGGTAAAGGGTGTCACTGAGGATGGTGTATCTGGCAGCTTTTCGGATAAAGGACTTTCGTTGGTTATTGGATAGGTTGGGGGGAAGGGTTTGGGACTTGAGGTAGTCATAAATGTCTTGATACCATGGAGAATTGGGACCAACAAGCTCGCAAACCATCTCTGATTCTGGTATGTCATATGCAGGAACCAAAAGTTGTTCTACCAAAATTCAAATTGAGGCACATTACTAGGAATGTCTAGGAGAGAGCCAATTGTGGCCATTGCGTCTGCTGCCTTATTTTGTGTTCTTGGAACTTGCTCAAAAGTCACCATGTGAAAATATGTTTGAAAGCTATCAACCATTCATTTGTAAGGCATTAATTTCTCGTCCTTAGTGTCATAGTCATCATTGACTTGGTTAATGACCAATTGAGAATCGCCATAGACATGAAGTGTTCTAATTTTCCATTTGATGGCCATTCTGAGTCCTGTGACAAGTGCCTCATATTCTGCCACATTATTTGTACATGGAAAAGCAATGCGAAAGGACTTAGGAATGGAGTCTCCTTGAGGGGTGATAAACAATATTCCTGCCCCCGAGCCATGATTAGTATGAGATCCATCAAAATATAGCCTCCAAGGTGACTTAGGTTTTGTATGAAATATTGACTCATCTGGAAAGTCTGATACTAGTGGATGATTTCCCTGTATAGGTGCCTCTGCCAGTTGGTCTGCTATCACTTGTCCCTTTATTGCCTTTCTTTCAACATACTGAATATCATACTCACTCAAGATCATTACCCATTTTGCCAGGCGACCTGTCAATGCTGCATGACTTAGGAGATATTTCAGGGGATCAATCTTTGCCACTAAGCATGTCTGGTGATTCAGCATGTAGTGTCTTAATTTCTGAGCTGCAAAGACAACTGCTAGGCAAGCACGTTCGATGGTTGTGTAATTTAGCTCATATCTGACCAGTGTCCTACTGATGTAGTATATGGCCCTTTCCTTTTCTTCATGGTCGTTCTGTGCCAGTAATGCCCCCAGTGCTGAAGTTGTTGTAGAAATGTATAGAATCAAAGGTTTCCCTTCAATTGGTGGCATTAACACAGGTGGTGACAGTAGATAATTCTTTATTTGTTGGAAGGCCTCCTGACATTTATCTGTCCACACAAAAGGGATACTTTTGCGCAAAAGATACTGAAATGGATGACACTTGTCTGCCAATTGTGCTATGAAGCATCGGATAGATTGTAACCTGCCTTGCAATGTCCTGAGTTCACTTATCCCTTTTGGAGGAGGCATGTCTAATATGGCTTTCACCTTGGCAGGATCAACCTCAATGCCTCTACGAGAAACAATGTATCCCAAAATTTTTCCTGATGTCACGCCAAAGACACATTTCTTTGGATTCAAGCGGACCTTGTATTCTTCTAGTCTCTTGAAAATTTTGTCTAACACCCTCAAGTGGTCTTTTCATGTCAAAGATTTTGCCAAAAGGTCATCTACATAATCTTCCATTATATTGTGCATCATGTCATGGAATATGGTTGTCATGGCTCTCTGGTATGTGGCACCTGCATTCTTAAGACCAAAAGGCATGACGTTCCAACAGTATGTGCCCCAAGGACATATGAAGGCTGTTTTGTGCTGATCTTCAGGAGCAATACGGATTTGGTTATAACCGAAAAAACCATCCATGAGGGACAACATCTCATATCCTGCCGTAAGGTCCACTATGATGTCAATGTTTGGCAAGGGAAAGTCATCCTTTGGACATGCTTTATTCAGGTCCCGAAAATCTGTGCAAATGTGGATTTGACCATTTGGCTTTGTGACTGGTACAAGATTTGATATCCATTCAACATAGTCTATGGATCGTATGAATCCCACATCTAACAATTTCTTAAGTTCTATTTTCACTAACAAGGCGATCTGTGGGTGCATCTTTCGCAGCTTCTGTTTCACTGGCTTGGCCTCTAGAAATAATGGCAAGTGATGCAAGACAAGTTCTGGATCCAACCCAGGCATATCGGCATAAGACCATGCAAAGTTGACCTTATGCTCTGAAAAGAATTTATGGAACTTAGGTTTCTCTTCCTCTGTCAAAGATGCTGCAAAGAGAACCATCTTAGGATCTTCTGCCGTAGATATGTTTACTTCTATAGTGTCCTCTATGAGCATGGCCGATTTTTCTTGAGTTACTGGGAGAAAGTCCAATTCTCCATCCTTAGGCGCGTCCTTTATTTTTACTACTTTACCATCAGAAGGTGCCTTGCGGTTTTCACCTAAAGACATGTCATTTTTGACCTTATTTTTATTTTCCATTTTCTGACTAGAGGATGGAGCAGTCTCCCCAAAGTAAGCGGCACAATCTAGGTCAATGGAAAATCCAGCCTTGTGGTCTCCACTTGGTATACCCTCACGCAGTCCCATGAATTCTGCAATGGCCTCATCATTTTGAAATATGTCCATAATTGGCGGGCCTTGTTGATCCCAATCGATTAGTTGTGGGTAGACTAAGGAAATACCATCATCAGTATTGGTGAATGGTGGGTAGGACGCGAAAAGCATGCCGACAGATTCAGAGAGGTTAAAGATAAAATTGTCATCATCAGGCTCTATATCCGATTCTATCCAGTACTCTGCCTCGCTTGATTCACACTCATCAGCAAAGTAAGGAACAAAGGGAGTGGAGTTTGGGTCAGTAGTGTCATGTGGCAATAAAAATGAATCTGAATGATGGTCATTAGGTTCAGTAGGGTAGACGAGTATGTCGGGATTATGGTCAATAGGAGTAGAAGAGGATTTGGACTGGGTGTTGTTTGGTGTCATGTCAATTTTGAACATTTTCCAGAATCTCTCTTCAAATGTAGGCTCTCCAGGTTCAAGAAACAAGTCATCAAGGCAACAGTCACTTAGGGATCGTTGGGAGCCAAATTCCCATTCGTGGGAGTCAGTTTCAGAAAGGGGATCTTCAATTGTCTCGACACAGTCTGAAGCATTTACTCTCTCACTAGAAAGTACATTGGTACTATGATCGCCAGATTCTCCTGGTCCTAACCCTAACCCAAGATGTTTAGGTCTTCCTTTAGGTGCTAGAGGTTCTTTCCTTCCTGTCTTGTGCTTGCCGAGGCCACTAATTCCATCGTAGCCTTTTTCCTTTATCATGTCATATCCTTTACCATACATTTTTACTGGCAAGGGAGTTGGATCCTCTGGTTCTCTATAAATCCAAGATAGCACGTTGTCAATGTCCTCTTGACTCATTTCACCCCACTTTATGAATACTGTTTTTGGAGGGACTCTAAAAATTTCTTTTGACTCTAACATGAAGCAAGGCTTGCCATAGACCTGGGGAGACTTAGGCATCCTTGTTATGCAATAGGCCATATTCAACTTATACTCTCCACACCCTTGGTCCTGGATCTTAATACTTGCGTCGATGCTTGGGGTGATGGATGAAGTGGTAGATGTCATGGAGGTGGTCATGGTTGCTGAAGAAGCAGAAGTGGATGTTGTGGCAGTGGATGTGGATGTGGGAGGCTTTGCAAGTGTTGATGGGTCAATGAATTTAGAGGATGAAGATGTCGAAGCTTCACTGTTGATAGGCACTTGGCGCTCTGAGATACCTCTCAAATTGGTACAATATTGAAATGGGTCAGGGTCTCCATATATGGTAATCTCAGTGCCTTCAAAGGGAAACTTCAAACACTGGTGATACGTGGAAGGGACAACTTTCAAGGCGTGAATCCAAGGTCGACCAAGTAAAATATTGTATGGAAGTTCTAGATCCAGGACTTGACAAGTGGTGTCCACAATGACTGGTCCAATACGAATTGGAAGTGTAATTACGCCCCGAGAGGAACGTTCTTCATCATCATATGCCTTGATAACAATGCTCTTTGTAGCGTCTACACAAGCATCAGAAAAGCCTAGGGCCTTAACCAATTTTAAGGAGCATATGTTCAGTCCTGCTCCACCATCTACTAACACTCGTCTGACCTTATGCTTATGGATAAAAACTTCAATGTGAAGGGCATCATTATGATTGGATTTGGACGATGAGTAGTCTTGGTCTGAAAATGTTATATGGTGGGGAGCGGTAAGATATCCCACCATGGCCTCAAATTGATTGACATCAATGTCTTGGGGAATAGAAGACTCTTGTAATGTTTTGTCGAGTATAGCCTTATGAGCTGGGGAAATGCGTAGCAACTCAAGTATAGAAATTTGTGCAGGTGTCTTCCCAAGTTGGTCAATGAGGTTAAAATTTCCTTTAGGCTGGGATTGTTTGGGTAATGGATTGGACTGCGACGGTTGGGTGGATGGGCCAGCGATTGTTATCTTTGGTTGTCTGGGAGGAGGGCCAGCTATGGTGACTTTTCCCCCACGGGTAATGACATTGCATTCAGGGGCATTTTTGACAGTAACTATGTTGACATGTTCAACAGTTGTTCTAATATGATTTATGATAGGTCCCCCAGAATAGTCATATGCAATACGGGTATGGTTGGCTTGATTATTGTTATTAGATTTTGATGTGGAGGGGTTACTAGAACCATGGTCCTGCAGTGGGTTCTTGTGTATGGTATGGTCTGAATTAGATGCAAATTGTGGTCCACCTATCTCAATGGTACGATTCTCGATAAGGTCTTGTACTAGATTTTTCAGTTGTCGACATGAGGAGGTTTTATGTCCTTTTGCCTGATGATAATCACAAAATGCATTGTCATCCCACCAAAATGGTTTAAACTGCCCTGGGTCATATGGTTTAGGGTCCTCAAGTGTTATGACACCGTTTTGAAGGAGTTTCTTGAGGACTTCTTCAATGGGCTCACCCAAGGGGGTGTATGTGCGACTCCTGGGAAACTGTCTGGGTTGTCGAGGCTGCCTTTGAATTTGGTTATTTTGGTTACCTTGGTTATTTTGATTTGGCTGTACAACATTGGCAGCATGGGTTTTTGTGGTCATCTGTGTATTTTGCAGTTGAGCCCCTTTAAGGGTAAGCACAGGACCCATTGCATTGACAGCCTTGGCATCTACAACGCCATCATTTGTGACATGTTTATTCTTAACCCAGTATTTGTTCTTGTTAGTGGGTGGACTTGCATTTATGTTTTTAGGACTGTATTTTAATCTTCCCTCAGCAATGAGTGCTTTCTCAAGTTGGACGCCTCGTTCGACTAGGTTTGCAAAGGTTGTACAACAATGAACTCGCAAGCCATTTTTCAATGGGCCTAGGAGTGTTTGTACAAACATGTCAACCTTCTCTTTTTCAGGTATGTCTATGTGGCAGCGACTTGCTAGGCCTCTCCATCGTTGGAAAAATGGGATAAACGTTTCACCAGTGTCTTCTTGTGTAAGTGTGCATAAGCTAGTGATGGAGGTGTCTGTGTCAATGTTATAGGCATAATTTTCCACAAATTTTTCTACAAGTTCATTCCATGTTTTTATCCCCTTCAAAGTGGAGAACCATTCGAGTGTGGGTCCTGTTAGACTCTTGGAGAAGAGTCGCATCAAGTAAGTGTGTTCGTATGCAATGTCCATACAGTTGGTCGTGAATTCTCGAATGTGTTCAATAGGATTTGTCTTTCCCTTGTATTTGGTGAAGTTTGGGGCCACATATCCAGGAGGAAATGGTGGCATGTATAAATTTGTGTCAAAAGGATATGGACATAGGTCATATGACATTGGTGGAATTTTGTTGGATGTTTGCATGTTTTCCATTTGTTTTTGGAGGTCCGCCACTCTAGCTTTCAAGGCCTCTATTATGGGATTATTGGTTGCATCACACATGGGAGTGATGGGTATCCCTTGAGTCCCCATTGATTGTGATAGCATGTTCGAGTTTGAATGTGACATGTGTTGTTGTGGAATGTATGATATGTTTTGGTTTGGAAATTGTTGGTATTGCCAATTTTGATGAGGAATGTGTTGTTGCGTGTGAATTTGTGATGAATATGTGGGGATGTGTGATCCAGTCATATTTGTCGATATTTGGGGGATCTGGTAACCTTGATTATTCTGGTGCCCAAAGGTATTCATTTGTTGTGTCATTTGAGTGCCTTGTCCATGTGGGATGTTGGTATTTTGTCCTTGTGAGGCATTGATGTTTAGTTGTGACGATGTGTTAACGTTTGGTTGGGGACCTTGAATAAGAATACGTCGTTTAGTTCCTCCAAATGGGTTGAATGAGGTTCCCACATACGGATTTGATGATGATGTCCCTATGGTCATAGATGAGGTTCCAAATATCGGGTTTGAGGAACTTGCCCCCATTGATGTAGATCCAAGGGTAGTTCCAACTGTTTGTGAAGATGTCATTGACATTGTGGGCATGGATTGTGATATTGCTTGTGGCATGGTGGGTGTTCCTCCAATAGATGTTGCATTGATTGAGTTGGAGGTGTTTTGACTTATGGTTCCACTAGATGTAATATTGATGGTGCTTGTAGCAATTTGTGTGGTGACAACAGTGTTATTGTTGGAGGCATCGTTTGTGTTTTGTTGAGGTGTCAAGTTTTGTGTCGTGTTGTCTGGAGACGAAGGTCTTATGGTATTGATGTCAAATCCTCTTGGTAGTTTTTCCCCTTGGTCTAAAAGCATAGCAAGGTATCTGTCAGCATCGTTCAAGACCAAGTCCTCTACAAATGAAGCTACGTCAGGATTTTGGGCTGCAGCCTCTAGGTCCTCAACTAATACTTGTCCAGTGTGGTCTCTCTGTATGAATGGTTCGAACGGATTTTGAGAGGATGTTGGCAGGTTCATGGAAGATGGTATGTTCATGTTGGTGAATGGATCGTTAAAATTCATGTCTTGGTTCATGTCATAAGTGTTGGTGTGGATGTTGGTGTTGAAGTCTTTTCCAAAGTTTGCCATTTGTCTTTTCTTTCTTTGAAGCCTAGTTTCGACCATAAAAGAGAATCGCTCAAATGAAGATGACAACTAGTCTATGTTTTTGGTGTTTTTGTGATAAAGGATGACAATGCAAGGTGATTACAATGTATTCCTAAAGAAATGATTGATGCAAGATGACAAAGTTGCCAAAGAAATATGTCAAATGTCAAGGTGACAATGATGGCTATGATGACAATGTTGATTAATGCAAGGTGATAGAATTGACTAGGTGAAAAATGAGGACTGGGATGATAATGTTGACTAAAAAGGTGACTAATGCAATGTCAAGGTGCAAAATGAGGACTAGGGTGAACACTATTTTTGGATTTTTTTGGATTTTTAGGCACAAAATATGCAAAGTATGGACTAAGATGAATGCAATGTGGAGAAAGGTTTCCTTACCACTCTAAGCTTAATCTATGTCTTAATTTTGGTTATCAAAGGACTTGTTAAAGGGACTAAGTGACAAGGTCAAAATGACTAGTGAGTTTTCCTAACTAGACTGTTGAGTTGGAAATTCTCACAAAAAGGACAATGACTGAAAAGGAGATTGTTGACTAAGTCCCAAGATACCTACTCTTGAAGGCAATGATTTTGCAAAGTGTGATGAGGTGGCCTAATCCAAAGTCTGCAAAGATGAAAACCTAATGACAAATCTATGTAGGAAATGATGATTATGAAGCCTAGGGAATGCAACTAAAATTAACAAGGATGAACCTAAGGTAAAAATGCAAGCTAATGGTGAAAATTTTGAGCAATTTCAGTTCTGGTTTCTGACAAAGACTTCAAGAAAAGATGTTTGACAACAAGCAAAATTGTTGGACTCAAATTCAGTTTTGTGATGTCTTGATGAAAAGTCTAAATTGTCTGAAGTTGATTGGTTCGTTTCCAGATTTGTGAGTGTTGTGTATACTGTTTGAGAATCCAGAAAACACTTAGAAAACATGATGTTTTGAATGTGTAATCAATCACAAAGAAGACAAGCACAATTCTATGGTTAGGCCAGGACAATATCTGCTAGATTCCACGTGGGTTTCCCCAACCACATATCCTTAGCGTGTGAATCCAGAAGCTTGGCTGCACGGGCTCCCCCTTACAGTGCACTCTCTTCTTAGGCCAACCAAGCTTCCAGCGCCCATAAAACTCCCATGGCACGCTGATCACCTCTACTAAAGACTGTGAAGATGTGGATGCCTTCACAACGACCGTTGCTGTGCTAGCGGATAGAAGGTTTTTGGCTACTACACAAGAGTATTTAGTTCGGGACCCCCGTTCGAGTGGCCATACATGGGGCAAGAGATTAATCACCGATTAGGTGGCACTCCAGCCTGAAGAGGTTACGCTCAACAGGGTTTATGGGAGTACTACTCTGTCCGTATGACACATCCGCACTCGTAATCCTAGGCTTTCCCTTAGGATTCACATTTGTATACCGGTCGGGGGTAGCTCGGCCAAAGAGCTCCGTTGCCGGTCTGAGTCGCCTTGGGGTGAGTACTTTTTCCCACCAAGGAAGGCCCAATTTCCTAGAGTCAATAACAGTTTCTCTTGCACCCAGGATCGCACAAGTGCGCAAGGGGAGAGGATACTCCTATTATTGAATCGAAGGTTACACAAGTTGAAAGCATTTGTTCATTTTAATAGCCAAATTGAAGTGTGAGGCAAACACATCAAACACTTTGTTCATTGTAATCCAAGCTTATGATGTCAACTCAAACATGCAAGTTCTTTTTAGGCCCAATAAATCATTATGTGAAAGAGGCACTCAAGATAAAGCACAATTGAAGCGAGAGCCCTGCAAAAACATGATTAGTAGTTTTGAGTCTCCCGTCTTTGACAAGCGATAGTTGACGTTGCAAATCTCGAATCGTGGACATTCAGACCTAGTCTTCAAGCCTCCATTGATTCACCTCCATTGGCCTTCTCCATCTTGCTGAAATAATATAATTGCCCTCAAATTTGAAGTTCAAATATAACCTATGACAAAGCTAAGCAAAATATTGAAGTAATGTGATTGCTCAAGTGCTCAAAAGTTCTCAAGCATACTGAAAATAACTTGTGTCTAAAATGACTTGAGAGAGGGCCTTTTAAAGAATTCCAAATGGTGAATGGACAGACAGGATTAAAAGTTGGTGAAGCCCTAAGATCAACGGCTAGGATTCAATGTGATAAGGATGATTAGGGTTAGGGCAACATTAGGTCAAAGTTAGGGCAAGCCTTTAAATGAAGGGTTGGGATTTAATTGGAGATAACCAAATCAATGGTGGAGAAAAATAGGTAGTTGGCATAATAGAAATTATTTAATTTGTGGAGAATGTTGACTTATGAATTAAATAATGATTTAATTCATAAATGGGAATGAGACAAAAGAGAATAAATAATCATTTTAATTAATTATTTGGTGAGATGAAAAGTGGGCTAAATAAATAAGTTTATTTGATTTAAGGATAAATGATAATGTTATGGAGGAAATAAGGATTAATTAGTGACGTGTTTAAATAAATAAATGTAATTTATTTATTTAAATAATCATGGAGGAATAATTATGACATTAGAATTTGATTAAATAATTGAATGATTTGAGGGAGAAGCATGGTCATCATAGAAAGTATGGTTCACCAAATGTAATTAGAGAAATTTCCAAGTTAGATAGCAAATAGCATAAAACCATTAAATCCCTAATAACAATGGAGAACAATGAAAGCAAGAAACATGAGAGTATGAAACAAATTCACCTAGTCTTCAAGCCTCCATTGATTCACCTCCATTGGTCTTCTCCATCTTGCTGAAAATGATATAATTGCCCTCAAATTTGAAGTGCAACTATAACCTATGACAAAGCCAAGCAAAATATTGAAGTAATGTGATTGCTCAAGTGCTCAAAAGCTCTCAAGCATGCTGAAAATAACTTGTGTGTCTAAAATGACTTGAGAGAGGGCCTTTTAAAGAATTCCAAATGGTGAATGGACGGACAGGATTAAAAGTTGGTGAAGCCCTAAGATCAACGGCTAGGATTCAATGTGATAAGGATGATTAGGGTTAGGGCAACATTAGGTCAAAGTTAGGGCAAGCCTTTAAATGAAGGGTTGGGATTTAATTGGAGATAACCAAATCAATGGTGGAGAAAAATAGGTAGTTGGCATAATAGAAATTATTTAATTTGTGGAGAATTATGAATTAAATAATGATTTAATTCATAAATGGGAATGAGACAAAAGAGAATAAATAATCATTTTAATTAATTATTTGGTGAGATGAAAAGTGGGCTAAATAAATAAGTTTATTTGATTTAAGGATAAATGATAATGTTATGGAGGAAATAAGGATTAATTAGTGACGTGTTTAAATAAATAAATGTAATTTATTTATTTAAATAATCATGGAGGAATAATTATGACATTAGAATGTGATTAAATAATTGAATGATTTGAGGGAGAAGCATGGTCATCATAGAAAGTATGGTTTGCAAGTCAAGACCATTTTTATGTGTCTACACCTTGTATCATGTAATATTTAATTAAATAAGAGATTGCTAAGTAGTCTTGAAATACATAATAATTAAAAGAAAAAATAATTACAAATATGGTTGTGTACATTCAACCTATTAATCAGAGCCAAATAACAAAGTAGCAATAGAAAACCATGTGCATGTTAATATGTTAGACAAAATCTATTTGTGCATGGGTGTATATTTATCTTCAAAGCCCTCAGTGTTTGATTGCATAGCCTTGATATTTTTTTCATATTTTTCTTTGTTTGGTACGGTGTCAATCTTGTTGTGATGGATGAAGGTATGTTTGAGGTATAGGTAGATAAAGATATGTGAGATTTAGAAACATAAATGGGTTGCATGAGAAAGAGAGGAATATGACAAATTGATTAGATGCAAGTAAGTATATGAATGACTGGATACGAAAATCAATGGAATGGAAATGTTATGAATTTAACATTTTAGAGCTGTACGTAGAAAACTAGATGCAAGCTATATAAATATCAATGAGTGAGACAGATGCAAAGAAAAAAGGAATGGAATGCATTGATATGGCGTAAGGAAAGCATATAAATGAATTATGAAATGTATTTGAAATGGGAAGAAAAAATGTTGAAGGGTGGAAATTGAAATGAATGGAATAAAAACACTATGAAGTGATCATTTTTAGCATCATAGGGTGGCAAAACTAGCAGTTTGTTAATGGTCATGCTTTATTAAATCATCATAGGGCTTATTGTCTTGATACGTATAGAGAAGAGAAACTTAAGTGGCATTCCTCGCTTTCCTTCGTACACAACAAGGTGTCGAGATCCTTGAGCTTCCTTGAAATGTGGCAACAAAAGAAAAGATATAAAAATATAGCGATGTTGAAGGATACAAGAGACAAGAAAGAAGACAAAGGACAATTTGTCATGTGTGCAATGTGAAAATGGTAAATATGGAAAATCATGAAATTGCAAAAATGTAAATG
>VDFB02321096.1:0-27105 GCA_007258455.2 Sequoia sempervirens
TAAATTATATAGAAATGTCTCAAAAAAAATTGATGTGTTGAAATATAGCAAGCATTTTCTAAGAGAGATGGTGCACAATTATGATTAATTGCTTAAGGAGCTATATTTAAATATTCCACAATCAATTAATGATGTCATCAAGAAGGAATGGTTAATTGGAGGTTTGATTATGCATATCCAAAGTCCAAAGTAATTTAGCACATGCTCCCTATTTAAGGGAGACATTAGAAGCTACCTTGCATTAAGAAATGCTTGGAAAATCTTCATGTGCTATAAATCCTAAACTTGAAGTACAAATAGAATAGATGGTTAGATGGATGGATTAGATTACTAGAAAAACTAAAATTCATAGCGGAATCTCTAGTGAATGGGATGGAGAATTGATGAACACACTACAACTAACTACCTAGCGTTGAGATCCTAACTTGCAATTGTTGTTGAGCATTTCCCCAACTCACATATTTCATAATGTGTCATATGTCATGTAAATAACACTAAATTATCTTATGTATTATTATAAAATAAAAAAGTAGTGAATTTAAACATTAGTGTGATTTTTTCTATTATGTGACTCTATGTTTATAGGTACTATTGTTTAGCCCCTTGCCCCTATATAGATACAATTTGGGTCTCGATTTAGTACAAGTATGCCAAGGGTACTACCTAGGCAATATATTGTGTATACTCAACCAAAACCAAGGGTATCCATGGACAATAAGCCCCAAATTTTTTTAAAAAAAATAAAAAACATTTTTTGAAAAAAAAAAATTACCTAAAAAGTGCCTACATACCTAATTTTTCCCTTAGTGATAAAATTATGAAAATGGCATGCATCATGATGTTTTCTATGGTTTTTAAGGCCTTAATTTGGGATTGGCGGTGGGGACTCTTCCCCTCAACCCTACCCTTTATTGCGAAGCATTTCCTCTAGACCTTAAGAGGGATGTTACGCCCAAACCCCCACTAGTTAATAGAATATCTTCATGTCAGAAACTTGATTACAATGAGGAGGTGACAAGGAATTGGGGTCTGACTCTTGAGTGCGTTGACTTAGGTGTTGCTATTGTACAACTTGATAGAAATATCTTTAGATGAGGAAATTTGCACACTACATGGCTAGTGGATGTGATATTGTAGCTAATTTTAATTCAAGTGAAATTGAACCAAATGTTGACTTTGATACTTTTGATAAAAATAATATGAATATTAATAAATATTGAATGTAGTTGTCATTGTGTATTGACATTTGAAAAATCACTAAATTATGGAATTATAAATATTCTCATTTTTGCAAATTATGACTCTGTATTTAAATATTTTGTTTATTGGCAATTATGAGAATTATTGTTTTATATTATATAATCTTATTTTTTTAGTACATATATTATAAATGTATGTGTGTGTGTATATATGTATGTATGTATCTAAACCTGTATGGTCCAAGGAGTTTTTTTCATGTCATCGTACTCATACCTGTACCAATACCAAGACTATGGGAAAGGTGTAACTCATGATAATAGTTCTTTTCATAGTAGTACAATCACTATGTTAAAGGTGTGTAAAATTCATCATGACAACAACTATCCATTCTATGTAAAACCAAAATCAAGAATATGAGAAAATTCAGAATTAAGGATACATTACGTAGAATCAAGATTAAGGGTATAATCAAGGTTATTCCATGCAAAATTAGGGATAGTAGGACTAATTCCTCAATTTATATGGTTGTGGAAGAAGAGAGGTGGTGATAATATAGGTCACAATAATAACAAATATCAAACACTAGTGACATGTTATAGTTGTCGAGATGTAGGTCATACTTTATGAAATTGTGTAAGTCTTCCCTCTTGTGTTTATTGTGATGGTAAACATGACACAAGATTGCACTACTTTGATTAGGAAGATAGAACCAAATAAGAAAGGTGTAAAAATGATTCATAAAGGTTGTATAGATAGTCAATCATAGAAAGATGTGTAATTAGTTACACAAAGAGGATCTGAGCTTCTGTTTTATGCCTATCCGACAATCAAAATTTTGTAAACAAATTGTGTAGGTAAGTTTCTGTGTCTTGAAAATAATGGTGACAATAAATGCAATAATGCAAATTTGATATTTAAGCTCTCTTCAGTCCACTTCAAACCTACAACTTGCACATTCACAAAGGGGGAAAATTTTGTGGCATATAAGGGCTTGCCTCAGCCAAACATTATGTTAATGTTTCCACTTCCACAATAGCAATGCCAATGATAAAACCTTGAATGGAAAGGAAATAATGAATGAAAAAAATGCTATCACTCACCACCCTTCAATGGCTTCCTTGAAGGACTAAAGACATACACATCTCTGAACAAGGGTCTTGGATCTTGTTTGATTGATTTGCTTGAATTCTTGAATGCTTGAATGCTTGGAGACCTATGACAATATTAGCCTTCACATAGAATGAACATGAAAACACATAAACTTTGACATAATGTTGGATCTTGAATTGTTGCAATAAATCTTCTAATGGTTGCTCTTGACTTGCTCTTGAATACTCTTGACAATAATTTCCTCAATTGATTTTCACTTAGATTTCAAATGATGAAAGACTAGGTATTTATAGGTATTTATCTAATTTCCCAAAATTTATATTCCAAAATCCAACACTTCATATTTAAATTTTGGATATTAAAATACCGCTAATAACATATTTGAATTTAGGTCCTAGCTAAGAATGGGGACCCATTCAGGCGAATGGACATGGCCCAAACTTCTAGGACAAATTTAATTTAAGGTATATTAATAATTGAATGCATTTGTTTAATATTTGTTCCCTTTCGAAAAAATGGTAAAAATAAGGCCTGCTTTAGAATGCATAATGTCAAAAATTAGAAGCTTAAGTTCAATAAATTAAGGGGCCAAAAACATAATGTGAAACTCTAAAGGTATACAATTTTCTACACTATAGTATGAAAGGATACAAGCTTCGAGACCTTGTGGATGAGAGGGATTTATATAGCATAAGTTTTATCTTTAGAGAAGATAAGTATTCATCCCTAGTATTAGAGCTAGAGAAGGATGGAAAGAAAGATGTGGTTCAACTAGCCCCAAATACTAAGAAAGTGAAACCAAAAGACCATAAATTACCTAGAGAGGAAGAAATTATAGATAGTTTAGAGAGCTTTGAAGAGGAGATAGAACCTGCATACCAATCATTGAGGATATCCACTTGGCAAAGATAACTCTTCTGCAATGAAAATTATGAATAATAGTGTTCCAATCTGACAATATAAAGTGTTAATAAGGGACTATTAGGATGCTCCATATTCTTATAGTGAGATAGAAGTGACTGTGAAGATTTGGGGATACGTTCACAAAGGTATATGGATTCTCCCTTACAACTCTCAAGTGTTTTGATGGTTAGCAAGATCAATTTTCAAATGATTGTTTACTACAACTTGTCTAGAATGCTCTGTTCTTGTGTATTTGACAACATGTTTCTTCAGTTGTGCCAAATTATGATGATCAAACACTCCAGGAAAAGGTTGAGGAGATATTGTACATGAACTACATTGTTCACATCTTGGTCTGCATGATGTTTTTGGTCCCTCCCCAGTGGTATTGACACCATTTTTGGTGGCGTTTTCATTATTTGGGGGGACATAATTGTTTCCTTCATTTGTGGTTGATCTTGATTAATTAATTTTGTTTTGAAGGGTGTGTTATGATGTGTATGGGTCTTGTAATTCCATATACTGATTTGCAACTATTTTTATTGTAATATTATATATTTGGAGCTAACTAGTATGATATCATATGTTTCTTCTAAAGGTTATCTTGGAGCCAACCTAATTAAGATTTTGTGTTGTTGCGAAGGATATATAAATATAGAAGATCAAATTCATTTGTGAAGAATTTGTGGTTCAGAGAAGTGTGACTTAGTAGTATGTTGACGATGAAGTGTGTGAAGTTAGTGTGAAGGGATAATTGTGTGAAAAAAGAGACAACAACATCAACATATGTTGGATGCTTCTTCATAGCAGTTCATATTCTTATTTGTCCTTATAATTTTCATGTATCTTTCTCTAAGACAATGAGTTTCATTAGGTCCTTTGTATTATTCTTCCCTAAGGTTGTACACCTTAGTTTGCAAGTCCATAGGTAGTGAGCCTTAAACAACATTGCAATCTTTGTAAGTAGCGAGCTTCATATATTGTGAGTTAATCCTCACCGTGGTTTTTCCCTCATTGTTTTTTCCACATAAAAACCATTGTGTCTTTATGTGGTGCATGTTTTCTTTTCTGCTCTTCTTTCAGTTTATGTGATGTGATGTTCAATCTACAAATGGTTAAGTTTTAATATATGATTCACCCCCCCCCCCTCTCAGCACTACATTATGTTCAACTTTGCTTGGATGTGAATGCGATTTAGCAACATAACACTTTGATTGATTATATATTTCAACTGATGGTAGATTTCAAGAGAGTTGATTTGCATAAGATGTGAGATATATAAAAATTATGAAGGAATGATTCTATTTATAGACTTTCTAAGGAAAAATCAGCTAGGAGATGAGGATGAGAATGATGACTTGAGTTAATTAGTGAATATGTGGAGTCAACTAAACTACAAGTTGGAAAATTACCATTTTGTGTCATGGAGATGATAATATTGGACTATTTAATTGACTAATGGATAACTATGTAGATGAAGTTTCCATTTGGAGATCGAGTTGATTGAAGAATGAAGATGAAGTTTCTAAATGGAAACTGAGTTAACTAATCAGTGAAGATTGAGTTGACTAATTGATTGATAATGAAAATTATTTGGAAGTGGATACTAGTTCACATTTAATTAAACAATTAAAATATTATTTAATTAAATTTATAATGAGAATTATTAAATGAATATTAATGACATGATAAATGGATGATTAATTAATGATTAATAAATGGTAAACTAATTTGATGATTAATAAACGATGAATGCGATGAATAATTAATACTATGACAAATGAATGTAATTAATGATTAGGAAATGGCATGACAACGATTAGATTTAGGTGGAATAATTTTAGTGTCTATGACAATCAAATGTACTAATTGACTTAGAACTTTTGTCAAAAACCTATAACATGCTATCACATCACCTATAACAATCCAAATACACTCTAAAACATTCGTGAAAGTCATGTAACAATCTCCAAATATCGATAACAACCTCCCAATACTTATAACAACTCAATATGCCTGGCAACACAATAAACACACAGTTCTAGGGGAGAGGGCCCATAATGGAGTAGTGTCCAATAGTGGGATGAAGTAGTCCTCAGGGCCCCATAGTGGAGCACTTTAATATTCAATTAAAACACTTTTTATCCATAAAGTATTAAAGTGACAAATCATGGATACACAAAACACCAATAAAACATGGTGAGTGCACCACTTCGGCCTCCTTTTAGGGCTTTTGGATACCCCAACAAAAAGCATGTAAACTGGACATCATATTTGATGATGTGTCTAAAATACATATAAGCACATGAGTCAACAAAACTTGTTGACAGAACTAGGAGGATCTGAAATTCCATGTAGAATTTTGAGAAATACGAAATTAGGGTGCTCCACTATGGACCCCTCCCCTAGTCCTAAAGGATGATTGTAGCAAGTTATAGATACTTTAATAACCAATCATTTACTCATACAACATCTCATATGACTATAAAAGCATCCCTGTAACAACATTCCAAATATATATGCCTTCTTTTCAATCAAACCAGAACAAAAGTCATTTTTTTAATCAATTTTTGGGTCTCCTCCATCAATATAGGAATAGTTGCCAAAGTTGGAATTTGTGTATAAAAACAGATGTAAACATTTGATCTGTTAACATCACCAGCTTAAAAATACGTTTGGTTTCCATGTTCCAAATTCAATGTGTTGATTTTTAACAGTCAAATAGTCATGTTTTATGCCATTTTAGATGGCTTGAAGCAGAAAAAGACGCTGATAAGATCAGGTTTCTTATTCTTTACTGTAAAATCCTCGACTCTCCAACAACTTCACACAAATGCTCAAACCATATGTGAAAATGTGAGAGCATTCTGCAAGCAGGGCCAATTGGCAGAGGCAATCCATGTTTTACATAATGAAATGGACAAGAGAGCCATTCGGCCAGACTCTTATACCTATTCTTCTCTCTTACAGGCCTCGTTGAGAATGAAATCTGTAACACAAGCAAAATTTGTCCATGCTCATTTGATTTTAACAGGAATTCGGATTGATTTGTACTTAGGAAACCAAATTGTGACTACTTACGCAAAGTGTGGAAGATTGGCTGATGCGCATAGAGTTTTAACCCAGTTGCCTTTAGTTGATGAAGTCTCATTCACTGTTATGGTTTCAGCTTATACAAAGCAAGGGAATGCATTGGAGGCCTTGAAAGTGTTTTGTGAAATGCAGAGAGTAGGAATTAAGCCTGATTCATTTACTTTAAGTGCCGTTCTTTCGGCTTGCACTAAGATGGCATCTTTGCAACTGGGTAGGGAAGTCCATGAAAGCATAATTAGAAATGGGTATCAATATGATGTCGTTGTGGCGAGTGGGATTGTGGATATGTATGTAAAAATTGGGAGTATAGAGGATGCACGCAAATTGTTTGATAAAATGCCTGAGAGAGATGTTGTGTCTTGGACTTCGATGATTGCTGGTTATGCACAGGAAGGGGATGTTGATAAAGCGTCGAAGCTATTTGAGAAAATGCCTGAAAAGAATGTGGTCTCGTGGACTGCTATTGTCGTGGCATATGCGAGAGGTCGGCATATTGATGAGGCTCGTGAACTGTTTGAAAGAATGCCTGAAAGGAATGTGGTTTCTTGGAATGCTATGATTTCGGGATATGCTCAGAATGGTCGAGTAGGAATGGCCTTGGATCTGTTTTGGAAGATGCCCGAGAGAAATGTGGTATCTTGGAATGCAATGATCGCAGGATATGAACAGAATGGACGTTTTGACGAAGCTGTAGAACTTTTTAAGCAAATGGTATGTAGAGGGGTAAAATCCGATCCTGATACGTTTTCTAGTGTGATACCAGCTTGTGCCCAGTTAGCTTCTCTGCAACAGGGGAAGGAGATCCATGAAGACGTAATTCGAAGCGGATTTCAGTTAGATGCCTTTGTCGGCAGTGCTCTTGTAGACATGTATGCTAAAAGTGGGAGCATACAAGATGCCCGCAAAATGTTTGATAAAATGCCAAGGCAAAATATGGTTTCATGGACAGCCATGATTGTAGGGTATGCCATGCATGGGAGCAATGAGGAAGCCCTCCATCTTTTTGAACAGATGCAGGGTTCTGGTACAAAGCCTAACTGTGTAACATTCGTTGGGGTTCTATCTGCTTGTTGTCATGCCGGCCTAGTGGATAATGGGTGGCAATACTTTAACAGCATGAGTAAGGATTATGGCATAGAGCCTAAGTTGGAGCACTATTGTTGTATGGTTGACCTACTTGGCCGTGCTGGGCATCTTGATGAGGCAAAACACTTTATCCACGAAATGCCATTAAAACCAAATGCTAGTGTATGGATAACTTTGCTTGGTGCTTGTAGAGTCCACAACAATATAAAGCTAGCAGAATATGTGGCCCAAAAACTTACTGATTTGAACCCTATGAATTCTACACATTATGTGCTTTTGTCCAATATTTATGCAGCAGTTGGCAGGTGGGATGACATGGAAAGAGTGAGAAACTTGATGAAAGACAAAGGAGTTAAAAAAGTTCCAGGATGCAGCTGGATTGAGGTTAAGGACAAGTTGTTTCCATTCTTTGTAGGACATACCTCGTACTCTCAACCAGAAGAAATTTACGCAAATTCAGACTGTGTATCTGGCCAGATTAAGGAGGCATGGTATGCGCCTAACATGGATTTCGTTCTGCAAGAAGGAACAGATTCTATGCTACAATGGTGAGAAGCTGGCTATTGAATTTGAGATCGTCAAATTAAGCCTTGGGCCACTGCTTCAAGTTTTCAACATTAATTGAGGATGTGTTAACCATAACACAGCAACCGAGTTCATTTCAAAGGTTATGGCACAAGACAACAGTATGAGTTATGTTGATAGTTTATACATTTCAAGTGTGGAAAGTTTTCTTGCGGGGATTATTGGTGATGCTAAGTACAGAAACGCTACAAGTGTAAGACTACATAAAAAACAAGTATGTATACATAGCTGTATTGATAGCTTCAAGTGTAAGACTACATAAAACAAGTATGCATTGATAGTTTATACATTTCAAGTGTGGAAAGTTTTCTTGCGGGGATTATTGGTGATGCTAAGTACAGAAACGCTACAAGTGTAAGACTACATAAAAAACAAGTATGTATACATTTATACTATTGACCTCATGCTGGTATAGGCACTATATATCACATGTTTCTGGAAATGTAGTGCCTCTGTTTCTATTTGTATTACTTTTTAATGCAGAATTCTTTTACCGATCGCATAAAATTCAGCTGCGAGGGCAGAAAGCATGACAATTTTGGCAGGGTCATCTAAGTAACTAACTAAAAGCATAATGCGTATAGACACACAAACAAGGACACACATCTTAATGACTTTCTATTTTTTGTCATTGCATTCTAACTCGATACAATTGCTTGAAGGGAATATAAGGACACGATGAAACATCTTGAGCATGGATGGCTGAGCACTCTAATTTGATATTTCAGGTAATTTTACCGTTTAAGATTGGTTACCATTCTGAAATTCTAACCTCTTCACCTATTTTTCCACAAAAAGTCATGCTAAGTTTGCATGCTATAAGAAACTACTATCATTACCAAGTTTTATACAGCTAATACCAAATGATGACATTAAGCCACTGAGATTGCAAGTTTAGGTGGTCAGAACAAGTTTGTATTATAAAAATGTAATAACCTGTACAATGCTTGTGAATGAGTTAGATTTGTGAATAATTTTGCTACTGCTTCTCTATGAATACATTATGAAAGGTGCATTCTTGGGAGTCTGCTAACTTTGTGATACAACTGATTTTGACAGATTACTGCATTATGAAATGGAGGCGTACGACTTTCTGACTGATTCTCTATAGCAATCGCTACCAAAAAAAGTTGGAGATTGTAACATACCAGTAAGAATTCCTAGTCTATGCAACTGGAAGAGCCCCACTAATGCTATAAAACGCTAAAATGGTCAAAACATTGCAAACTTTAATCCATAAATACATTTGATAATATCTTGGAAAGGAAAAAGAAAAAAGTTTTGAATGGAATTTAACCAGCGCAGATTCTTAGGCCAGCTTCGCATTCTTAATCTAGGTTGAAAGCCAAGTTATTCATCCTCAAGACTTGTGCCCTAGGATCTGCTTAGAGGGTAATTCATATTCTCATTTAAGAGACGAACAATTTATGATTGAAAATATCTCAGTTGGATCATGTCCATTCTGCTTGAGTTTACCATTTCTGCTTTTTGATGTATCCAGTGTTTTTTGAGTCACAGACAAGCTTTATGCTCCTTAGGTAGCTTGCAGTAAGATGTGAATTGATCATGCTTTTAACATAGAAGAATACATTGGGCAAATTGTTTAAAAATGTGTCTGTGTGTTGAATTTGACATCAGAGGCAATAAAAAAGCAATTTATGCCAAGGAAGATTTATTTATAGGAAAAGCTAACCAACTTTCATTCTTTAAGGTCACAGTGTGAGTATATTGCTTTGTGGTCTTGCACACATTATGTATCTGAATCACACTAACTGCGTGTTTGAGTTATCAAGACCGCATAAGTGGCCCACAACCTTTCCAGAAACTTTCTATGGTTTGTGGCCCATGACAAGCTCATTTTTCACTTGAGTGAGAGGTGGCCATGCAGGTATGCTTGGATGTATCCCATGTAAGCTCTTGCCTTCTCAGAGAGCTTTTCGTGATCAGCCCTTCTCTTAAAGACCCCTATTGTGATGCCCCCTTTTAATCTGTCAACCAAACTAGTGAAAATTGCAGCTTTTGTCTTTCGTCTAACATATAATATGCAATTTAAAATGCAACCATTTACAAGCTGAAATGCAAGCCCGTCGCAATACACTAAAATGTGATATTCTCAGCACTAGGCTGACTACCGTTTGAATACATACAATCATTTCAATCCAGGCATTCTATGAGAACCAATACATAATTCTAACTTAATTGATTGCCACTAAAACCTTATTAACCATTGCACATTTTTCTTGTTACTATCTAGTTCACTGTGCTATGTCTTCTTCTTCAGAATTTGAGCCTTTGTGGTTGTCATGAGTTTAGGAATTCAAAATTAAGCAAAACCAATGTAAAGTGTTTACGATGAGTTGCACCCGATTGGTCAAACTTTGAAGTAGAAAATCATCACATGATATTGAAATTGCAGCTAAAATGTTGCATGTATCTATATGAGCTCCATATGTTGTAGTTTTGGTTACTCCGATGTAGGAGCATCCGGGCTCACGAGGAATCATGTGTTGACCAAAAGATTTTTGAGTTTTAGTTAAGTTTTGTTTTGTTTCTATTTGTTTTTGGTAGTGTCATTTTGGAAGAATTTTTGGTCAAATTGAGAACATCATCTTGTAGAGGAGCTTAATGGGTCTTTGCAATTTTAATTTGGTGAAAATTGGGAAAAATTTGACTAAGTTATGAGAAATCGAAGGTTTTGGCCTGCTTAGGAACAAAGTCAAAGGTTTGGGTAGTTATGGGAATCACATGAACCACCATCTAGTTCTTGTTCCTACCAGAACCCTCGACAGTTATTGTTCTGATTCTCCACAAAAGCTTCCACATGTGGGTCAGAGGTCCAGTTGGTTTCAAGAACCCCAAGAACTGAATTTGGTTCTTACTAGAACCTCGAATGGTTCTTGCTCCCTCTAATAATGTCGATGTAGTTCAAACGCTTAGAATTTTCCCAAAGTTCCTAATGGCCTTGGAACCTTCGACAAGGTAGGAATCTTGTGGTTCCTAACGAGGTAGGAACTCTTGATGAAATGAAAGAAAGTGAAAGAAACATTCTTGAAATCTTGAAGTGGAATGGTTCCCATTTGGAGGAGAACCCTTGACAAAAGAATGTTTGCTTAGTTCTCATGTGGATAGGAACTTCTGACTAAGGGAATGACTCCTAATTCCCATTGAGGTGGGAACCCTCGACATAGGAAAGGAAAGTTCCCAATGTTGTTTACAACTCCAACAAAGGCCTATTTTATGAAGCTGAAACTTTCACTACTTCCTAGAACTTTGAAATCCTTTAATGAGTTCCACTTCCATCATTAAGGCCTGATAAAATTTTGCAAATGGTTTATAAAGGAATGTGGAGTTGACCAAAAGGAACTAGTTCCTAGAAGAACTAGAAATTATGGATGAAGTTCCTATTAGTGGCAAAGGGTCTAATAAGGCCTAAAATTCATTCAACTATTCTTGAAGGTAGACACATGTCCAACTTAGTTGAAATACCTGTGCGATTTAGTTTTGCAACAAATGCAACGGTTCAACTGCAAGAGAAAATAGTATAAATGGTAGGAAAGTAGTGCATTGGGGGTTCAACATTTTTATTTTTGGGGGAAGCAAGTTAAAAAATGCGATGATCCAAAGTTTGTTGAATTGAATTTGAATCATTTGGGAGATTGGGGCATATATTGATTCGGAGAAAATTTGTTTCAAAAGACCATTGTTTTGTATTTTATTGTAGTCCTAAACAAATTAGTGCAACATATGAATAAAGTTTTGAAGTTTATTGTTTAGTGTGAAGATATTTCCTATTGTGGTGGATGATTAGGCTATCTAATAAGACTCCCTCATTAAGATTGCATCAGATGGTATTAGAGTAAGGTTGCTCACTAGGAGGAGTTGTAGAGGAATAGAGAGTGAAGTGGTGAAATTGCCTCAAAGGCTTGAGAGGTTTATTGTAGGTGTGAAGAGGAGTCCTGCAATTGCATAGGGTTGATGGAGATGTTGAAATTTGTGAAGGTATATTTTATTTCCACATGTGGATAGAAAGACAAATAGTATTTTGAGTTGTGAGATATTGAGAAAATTCCCTCAAGAAGGAGAAATCTCATTATAGAGGAAATGTTTGAACAACTTCGTGTTGATATGAGAAATGAATTAAGGAAGTTAGTTATAGGTTTGAGAAGAAATCAAGACAATGCTGAAGAACACACATGGGATGAAGAAAGTGAAGTTGATGAACGTGATAGAGAAAATGAACAATTGACAAATGAAGGATAAGAATGTTTCTTGTAAGCTCTTGCCACAACTAGTAAGGGTAATCAAATGGAGGTTCTAAATTTTTCTAGAAAATTAAACCTTGAAGAATTGATAGATTGGATAGGTGAGTTGGAAGAATATTTTGATTTGGAAGAAATCTATGACCCATAGAGGGTAAGGTTGGTGCAAACAAAAATTAAGGGACATGCCCTTTGGTGGAGAGAGTTACAAAGAGAAAGAGTACAACCAATGGTGAGAGGAGGATAACCTGATGGACACAAATAATTAGTTCCTCTGCAGCTTGTCTCTTTCCTTATGCTTTTGCAGGCATCCATGTCTATTATGCTTGATGGGTGCCATAATTGGTTCATGAGCTCTCTTCTCCTCACGCTTTCTCTCTATTCTTGCTTCCTTGCATCATTCCATGCCTTTCTCTGCATTTTTATTCTACTTCCTACCTTTTGTCCAATTGGTCTCTCCTACATACTCACTTCGCTCAACCCAAAAGAGAATGAAAAACTAAGGGGGTCATGGTGGTTTTAAAATATACTCTCCCCTCTTTTCATGACTTTCCTACGCTACCCCTTTTCTCATGAAAGATCAGATGAAAATATGGGGGAGGACAGGTTTTCCATGCTTTATTAGTGGCAAGGCCTTGTTTTCTCCTCACACTCTCTCCTCTTTAATGTAATTGCAGGTCATCACAATCTCTTCTCCCACGAGCCCTGTCCTTTTGGTCCTTCTGAAGCAAAAATTTGGACGAAATTGGTAAGCCCATTTGTCACTAAATGCGTGGTCTCCCTCATCCTTTGTGAATAGATTTAATATTAAATTTATTTGATTCTTCTTATAACATTGGCCGACACAGATGTGACAAAAGTATCCCTAAGATTAGACTCATTCAACATTACTCTTTCCATTCCTTGAACTGTTCTATTTCTCCTCTTAACAACTTCATTTTTTGTGGAGTCCTTACAAATGAACACTATCTTTTTATTCCATGTTCACAAAAATATTCAGTAATTTGAGGTAAATTGTCCTCTAGGATATTGACACAGTTTTGAAGATGAACAAGTTGCATGGGATTATCATGGCATAGGAAATGAGTAAGGAGAAGGAGAATTCGTCAAAACGAGAATCCACCTTCAAAGAATCCAACAAGATGAAGAATAAAGGACATATATCAAGTGAAAGTTCAATTAATGAAGACACACACTTTGTAGGAAAGCACAAGAAATGATTTGAAAAACATAAAGGCTATTCTAATCTTAAATGTTTCAATTGTGTTAGAATAGGTCATTTTGCTTATAAATTTCCACAAGCCAAAAGTGAAAGTAGTGAAGAGGGAGTCTAAGAATACTACAAAAGGAAAGGGAGGAAATATCATCGTAACAATAAAAAATATGCATGAGGGAAGCAAGAAAGTAAGAAATTTTGACGGCATAAAAGATTCTCTACATTCAAGGAACAAGTAGCTCATTTGAAGAAAGCTACTTATGCATGGAAGCTTCTTTGATAGTGATCAAGAGGAGATACTCTTTCTGGGGATAGAGGTAAATGAGGATGAAGAGAAAAGAAAAGAAAGAGATTTGAAAGAAGAACATATTGAAGATAATGAAGACAATGATCTTGAAAAAGAACTTGAATTTTCCTATAATAAGATTGAGAAGTTCAAGAAAAGGAATTCAAGACTAAGGTCATGACTTCAATAAGATAGTAGAACTAAAGTAAAATCATACCAAAGCTTTGAAGAATTAGAAAAGATGATCATAGATCTCAAGATTGAAATTGAAGAAGAAAAATTAATTGAAGAAGTGGTAAGATCAATTGAAGGAAAAGGAATTAGAGTGTGAGAAGTTGGAGCTTGAAGTTGTTTCTCTAAGGAAAGAGTTGGAAAAATTGAATTGAAGCATGAAGTTTGAAAAGAGCTTCGAAATTTTGGAAGATATTATAAACTCCCAAATATCGCCTTTTTACCAAGATAGGTCTTGGCTTTGAGGAAAATCAAAAGACCACCAAGGGAGAGTCAGTATCTAAGGCTATAAAGTTACCAAAGAAGACAAATGAGGAAAAATAAAAAAGCTATGCAAATATGCTCAAAGGATCCACCGGATGCATGACATGGGTTGGCCCATGTAGAAGATGCACAATTACTTTTTGCAAAATAAATTCCAAACCTTTGACATCAATTAAAACATTTTTCTAACATAGTTAAGGGGTCAAAGAATGGAAAAGTACCTAATTATATAGAATAATCCTCCCATCAATGATGCAACTTGAGAAGGCCCACAAATTTAGTAACACCTAAGTTTGAGGTTGCTTGAGGGTAAATAAATCCAAGTGGGGTAGACTTGTCATGCTCCCTTTTGTATGTAAATCATTCAATAGACCAAAATTCCCAATTCTAAACTCCTATGCTTTCAGTGATCCCATTGTGCATGCAGATCCTCCCCCTTCATCTTCTAGGCATTGACCTTAAACCCCCATGGATCCTAAGTGTAAAGGCATGAAAAATATCATGATCATGTTTAAGTGGTCAGAGTGGTGGGGTTTTTTGTTTTTTGCATGCCTACTATTGTCTCTAATCCCATCAAGATGTTGGACTTCGATCTACCTCTATACCTTGTGATCATCTCCCCCTTTTACTCCCATATTTATTAGAACTTTGAATTCTTGCATGCAAATTCCCCATCTCCAATCTCGAATTTTAAATGTCAACATTTTTGAAATTTTTTTTTCTATTTCACTACACCTAACACCCTACATGATAAGGGTACATGCCTACCAAGCTCATTTTTGTATAGGAGGACACCATGATTGGATCAAAGTAAAAGGAAATGATGATCTACAAGTACAAAAAGTGATTTTTGCAAACCAAACCTAAGATGGAGGCTACTATGTGATTTTTTATAGTATCTCTAGGCATATTAATTTTGGAAAGGAAAGTGGGAAACCATCTTAAAAAACCACAAAAAATCCTAATCCAAAATTGCAACTAACAATTATTGTTCAAACATCCAAGTTTGAGAATAAAAACTTGCATATCTGGGAGATCGTATTATGATTTAACCCCATAAATCTAGTGTCGAAGGACAAAACCATTTTAGTGGTCAAAGTGGACTCACATAGAGGACATGTTTGATCTCTCATGGTGGTTGATAATAGTAACAATGAATCCGAATGACACTTACAATTATCATAAGTGTAGTTTTAATACTATAACCACAATTAAGGTGATAATTAGTCTTGATGGAATACCAATTAGCTATGTTATTTTGAGAGGTATTTTGTAATCAAATCTTCCTTGTACTTAATGATCCTCATTATGATAACAATATTTTGTGAGGGTATCTTAAACCCATTAATAAAGACATACTTATTATTTATCTCCATTTACAAGTGTGGTCTATTATTTGAGCTTTCTATGTAAGCACATCAATGAAAATTATGTATTGTGGGCTTATTATTTTTATATGAGCGTACTATAAATTTATGGCTGTATTAGAGTTTATCAGTAAGTTATGTTTTTTTGTTTCAAGGTTAAATTAATGCAAGATGAAGCATATTTAGGGTGGATACCATTGCTATGTGAATATTGATATTTATAGGGTTTTATAAGGTTATTATTATGGGTAAACATTATTATGAGTTTTAGGATTTGTATCATTACTATTTAATATCTTAAAATAGTTAAAATTATTTTTCCTAAATCTAGCTCAAGACATTACATCGACCTACAAGGAACACCAAATAAGAACATGTGTCACATCTAGAATATATATATACATGGAGCACATCACATAAACACAAGATGTTGGATGGTAAGGAAAGATGATAAGCAAGTGGACCAATCTTATCAAGGATCTTAAAAGGTCTAACAAAATGTGGTGTGAGATTAGAACCTTTTTGTAATAAATTAGGCTCTTGTGCGGTCATACTCTCAAGAACATGCAATCATCCATCAAGAAATGTTCTAATATTTTGGTATTAACATAATTCTTTTATTTATCCTATGCTATCAACAACTACTCTCTAATTTGAACCACTTTCTATTTCATATCTTGGAACATATCATAACCCAAAAAAGCTTGATCCTCCAACCTATCCTAACTCAAAGGGGCTCGAAAAGGTTGGTCATACAAGGCTTGAAATGGTGTCATACTAGGAGAATTATGGTGCTCATTATTATAAGAAAATTCAAAAAAAAAAAAATAGTCCTCTCATTTGGATTACTAGTCCATAATGGAATGTGAAGTATGTCTTCTAACACTTGATTCACTCTTTGTCTAACCATTTATCTTAGGATTGTAGATGAAACTAAAAGTAACTTGATTCATATAGTATGCTACAAATATGTCCACAACATGGATGTGAACACTAGATCATGATAAATAATTATCCTACAAGGCAATCCATGCAAGAGCACAATATCCTTCATAAATGTTTGTGCCACATATGTAATACTATAAGATGATCTCATAGGTGAGAATTGGGCAACATTGGTTAACTTATCCACAATCACCATGATGGAATCATGATGATGTAAAGACAGAAATAATGAAACGAAATCTAAGGAAATTCTATCGGATTTCCACTCAAGAATAACATGTGACTTTAAGAGATCTATTGTATGTTAATATGTTTTCTTCACCCTTTGACACTCTAGGTAGCTAGCCACAAAATCAATAACATTGTGCCACATTATTACCCATTGAAATAAATAACTAAGATCAAAATGTATCTTCTTTGCACTACTGGTTATATGAGTTGTAGGTCTTAAATCCCTAAGGTTGGGAGGCCTTCCAGGTGCTAGGGGTGTCAAAAATGGAAAAATATCCACAAAACCTATATTTAGTTTGGGAAAATAAAGACCAATTATTGAGGTGGGTGATAATTACTCCACCTTCTTATTTTATAAACTAAGGGGGCTTTACCTAAGGTGTTCAATAGCTATCTCCATATAAGCACAATACTTACCCTAACACAAGCCATACCCATTTCACATTGCACCCCTATTTTTGTTGTCACTTCATGCCTATATACTAGTTTGGGGAAATCAAGGTTAAGTACCTCATTTAATAGATGATCTATCATATAAGTGTTTGAGAATTTGATAACCCCTTAGGCTATTACATGCATTTAGACATGGCAATGAGAACACACTAAAATGGATAAAATTGTAAAGATGTTTGTATTGATATGTTGTGAGTGTGTTGAGATAATGGGGAGATGGAGTCAGTAGTAAACTAATGCCTTCATCAAGTTGGGTAATAGAGTCTTTGAGTTCATTCAAACGATGTAATAATTGAAATCAAAGGTGATATCTTAATCAAGATACCACAAAAAGACTATGACTTTCAAATGCACATGTAAGCTAGGCTCTACATATACATTAAAAAAAAAACATAGTTGTAGAATATTGAGTCTACTTAATAATCCATGAGAATACTTATACATTTTTTTATTTTCTTAAGAGAAACCTTACAAAGGATTTGCAAGGATTTTACAATCATTTGGTTGACAAACTAAACAACAAAAATCTAGAAATATATATCATACATAAGGATGCACTCAACTAAGGTTGATTATTCAACTATGAAGGTTACACGTGTTTATTAAAAATTTGAGACAAACCCTAGATCATTACGATACCAAAACATCTCTACTCAAAATTGGAAACTAAAACCCTAGGGCTTCATGTGAATACCACTTTTCTGCTAGTTTTTCCATTACTCCTCTTTTTTCCTCCTTTCTCCTTTGGCCAATATAAAATATATATTTTAACACCATCTAGATATCTTGTGGAAAGAACCATGGTCATCTACAATTGTACAAGCCTCCCATGTATTCTTACATCACCTTCACATGCCCATACACTTCAAGCCATGCCATTTACATCAACAACCATATACTTCAGTACACCATTTGTGTCTTAAAGGGGCCCAAAGGTACCAAGAGTCATATGAGATTCCTCATATGTCAAATCATATTTAATTTGAGGCCATTGATGGTGTCTTGGGTCATGTAGGAACGTAGGTATGGATTTTTTTTAAAACATCAAAATTTTGAGAATTCACATGCCAAAGGAGGGAAAGGGGAAAAAATGCCCCAAAGGTCTAATAAACACGATGGTATGAGAAACTAGGAAATCTCAAAATTTGAAAATTCAAAATTTTAGGAAGGAAATTTGGTAGTTGAGGAAAGGATGCATGGATGACCAAACCTAGAATATTAGATTTCAAGGAAAATAGGTTGAGAGGGGAAAACTAGACTTGTAGAGGAAGGGATACTAGGGATGATAGGTCTAGCATGCATGACTATATGAGATACTTTGAAATCTCAAAATTTTCAAAGTGGAATTTTGGTAAGGAAAGTTGGAAGTTAAGGAAAGGATGCATGGATGACCAAACCTAGAATCCTAGATTTCAAGGAAAATGGGCTTAGAGGGGAAAATCGGATTTGTAGGGGGAAGCATACCAAGGATGACGGGTTTGACAAGTATGAGAGACTTTAAAATCCTAAAATTTGCATAGTGGAAGTTTAGGAAGGAAAGTTGGTAGTTAAGGAAAGGATGCATGGATGACCAAACCCAGATTCTTATATTTCAAGGAAAAAATGGCTTAGAGGGGAAAGTCAGACTTGTAAGGGAAGGCATGCCAAAGATGACAAGTCTAATATGTATGACTGTATGAGATACTCCAAAATCCGAAAAATTAAAAAGTGGAATTTTGGGAAGGAAAGTTAGAAATTGAGGAAAGAATGCACAGATGGCCAAACCCATAAGCTTGGATTTCAAGGAAAATAGGATTAGAGGAGAAAATCAAACTTGTAGGGAAGGAATTCTAGGGATGATAGGTTCGAAAAGAATGACAGTATGAGAAACTCCAAAATCCTAAAATTTGAAAAGTCACCTGAAGAAAAGCCAAACTACAAGGCATTGACCACAAAATTACCCTTTAACAAATTTTACCAAGGATATTTGATAAACACACTTTGAATGAATACCCTTAGACAACATAAGGGACCCAACTAAAGACCTCTCAAATTGGTTATTAACAAAAGGTGGACAAGGTCAAATATGAAGCACAACAAAGTAGGAATAAGGCACATAAAAATTGAGGTACCAACACACACCATGATGCATTGAATATGGGGCATTATGCACTTCATACATCACAAATACACAAAGACCACAAAAACATAGGACATAGAAATGACCAAGATGGCACAATAGTCCATTTGACTCTAACAAATAGCCAAAATACCTTCCCACAAGGGCTCTCTATGATTCTATCTTTATTGTAAGCTTCTAATATAATGGATCCTCTATAAGTTCATCCAAATGTGACTATAGATCCAAGATTTAGGTCAATGTCAAGGCCTTATGAAGTCTCATTCTCAAGGCATCAATGAATAGATTCTCACCCCCTTTGATGTAATAAACACCAAAGTCCTAAGTTCACAAAGGAATTCCATCCATAGACATTGATGAGCATTCAAGTTCAACTATGTGAAGATATACTACAAGCTATGATGATTAATATGAATCTTGGATCAATCCAACCCAAAACAAAATGTCTCCATTTCACAAGTGCATGGATGAAAACTAACAACTTTTCCAATTGTAAATGAGCTCAATGAACTCCTAAGTTGCCATAGTGTATGGTGCATGGGAGATGGACTCTTCTCCTAGAATAAGATCAATACAAAAATCTGCATGTCCCTTTAGTAGCATGATAAGAAAATGACTTGGAAACACATTAGTGAACTACCTAGTAAGGGGATGATCATAAAGATATACCTCACAACACTCACTCTCTAAAGGATTGTTCACTAAGACAACAAATATGTGACATCCCTTTTGCATGCTTTGTTTTAGTTTCATGGTTGAAATCATGCAAAGTCATATGGGTATTTACACCCTCACTATCTCAACTTGTTGACCTAGATCATCCACACACTCTATAGCCTTACACTAACAATCAATGCTTGCTTGATGAGCCCATAACCAAGTAATACCAAGAACAATCTCATAGAATCCCAAAGGTATGATACACAAATTGACACTAGTGGTGAAGGTTCCAAAATCCAACAAAAAACCACTCACAAGGGAGTCTATAACCACCTTAGCATTGATATCTAACTCAAATTTCTACTTTTCATTTTTCCTCACTACCACAAGCCCACAATGCATTACTAGGAATGGGGAAATAAAATAATTTGAAGCATTAGAATGAAACAAAATAAAATTGTGAAGTTCATTTGACAATATTGAGTTCTCCATATTAAATGTACCTTGATGCTCTTCCTGATAGTTGTGTATTTCTACGAATTCTCTATGTGAACTATCAACATCTCCCATTATTGGCTTTGAAGTTATAGGATTTTGAATGCTAGTTGCCATGAAGTTCTAAGGGAAAGACCTCACATAGTGACCTTGTTGTCTAGAAGTGAAACATGGTCCCCAAACTCACGTTAGATAGAGCTAAGTGAGATTCAATTATTGAAAACTCAAATGAAAAGAACTAGGTTGACCACTCTAAGATGGCTACCTAGATTGGAAGTTACTAGTATGTTGCATGCTTTGATATCTATGAGAATGCCCTCCATAACCTTACCCACTTGGAGAGGCTTGTGGAGGATTTTTCCTTTGCTCTAGCTAAAAGTTCTTGGGAGGTGTTGAAGGTTTCTTAAAATTGTTGTAATTTCCAAGATCATAACAGAAAAAACCAAAAACTTCCACAAAGACACTTGCACACTAAGCCTAATTTATTGATACAAGAGTTAAGTAGAACATGTACAATGTAGCCTTGCTTACATAGGGAAGGTAGTGAAGGTAGTAAAGTTGAACACAATTAGTAACTAACCCTTCAAAGATGTAACACTTGTTAACTCACATGACAAGTGTTCTAGTGAGTTACAAGTCACCATGCAAAGGTGTCTCACAAAGTGGGGACACTTGTCTCAACTAGATGAGGTGAGAAAAAACACTAGAAGTCTCTAAGTGGAGACTTAAGCAATGTGAATATGACTCTTCTAGTTAGGTTAATAGCTAATTAGTTTGATAAAGTCACTATTTACACCAACACCCCCCTAAAGTGTAACTTAGGGAGTAATGTATGAACTAATTATGAGTCTCGACTACTAGGCCATGTTAGGTACTCATGTACAATTTTCTCATAAAGTGGAGAAAAGGAGAAAAACCTTGTGGGAAATAAAAATCCCTCTCCAAAATAGAAATGATATAATGAAGAGAGACTATTTAGCCCCGCCATAAAATGATGATGACTTCTCTGCATGTTGCTTAAATGCTCCATGTGAAGAATTAATGTAGAACATGTACAAAAGAAGTGATGTAAAGAAAATTTGGATGCTCTCGATGAAGTGTCTCTGAGTTCTAATGCAAGAAGTGATGTTCTACTAGAAAGAATCTTTGGATGCTTTATGTGAAGCGCCTCTAAAACTTATGTAGTAGATGATGGTGGATAAGTCGATCATCTATTCTTTTGAGTCATTCCCACATGCTTTGAGTGCCAAAATTAGAATCATGGAAGATAAAAGAAATGTAAAGTGCTCAAGGCACAATGACAATGACAACCCCCTTGATTATCTGATCCCCCTTGAATTGACACTTTATATATTTTAGTGTATATAACAATTTCAAAGTAACGAGTAACGACACTTTATAATTGAATGTGATATTATTTCCAATGAAATGGGCAAGTGATATTCACTTTTTCAAAAACATTACTCAATGTGAGTAACTAATTGAAATATACAATAATCATTTATGCCTAATTTTGCACTTAGAAACTTTAAGTTTTTTTATTAAAGGAGGAGACATAATATGTGTTAAATAACATGTTTTTCACATTGTCTCGATGCTGAAGTCTTTGGCTCGAAAAGAGCTTTTGACAACTATTCACAATCAAAATTTTGACTTACCATTTGAAAGTTAAGATAAAATGAAAAAACTCCTCCTCTTACAAGCATTTGACTAACATTTGACGATCTTTCTAGCAAAAAGTCATTTTTGACGATTGAATAACCACTAACTATTGCATTTATTGTTAGTGGTTAGACTAGTTTTGTAACGTTACAATAAATGTTATTAGAATAAAAGGCTAATCATACATGGAAAGTCTAATTTTAAAGGCTAATTGTAACTATCATTACAATAATAAAACTTGTCGAGTATTTGACCAAGTGAAGGGGATCGTTATGCCAAGTGTTGGTCTTCGATCCAAGTAGGAGTTTGACCAATTCTTTTGAGAAAAAAAGCTTGACTTGTGGGAGGCCATTAGCGTTGAGTAAAGGGCCTGTTAATGACAACAGATGTTACAATAAGTGCAATGATAATTATATCAAACTTTTGGCAGGAGTAGATTTTGACTAAGGCGGTCTTTCTGTTTCATTGTGTGGATCCCATAGACTGATTGGTCTCGTAGACGTTATTAAAATCAATCAATCAATCAAATGTAATGTGCAGAGAGCAAGGCGTATTGATTAGAGATATTGCCATACCTCCAAACACACAGTCCGCTAGTGAAGATGCCTCTTCAAACGTGCTATATGTGGAGGTAATAAGGCCGATTCAAAGGCTAAAGACTACGTGAATATCTGAAAGTAGGCATTCTGGCTTGTGGTCAACAAATGCTAATACAAAGCATTAATTGCAGGTGCCTAAAGGGCGTGGGAAGGCAGCGACTGTGAGGGGCGTTTGAAGACTTCTTTGCTCCCTTACGAGCAGGCTGATGGAGAAATTGATGCGCCTTTCATAGGTTTTATAAAGGATGGTCTTTCAGCAATGAACTTAATCCCTCGTGCAAGCTTGGAATGCACAGTCATAGACTGCAATGGTGGTCTGAATCACGCATTGGAGAATGAAAACCCAATGAAAAGTATGGCGCGGCCTCTGCCTTTCCAGTAACTGTGAATATGATTCCAGATACAAGGGCCTAAGAGAGGATAAATCCAGGCCTTTAAACGATGTAAACCCTGCAATGGGAATCACGACCTGGAATGAGACGTGGATGGAATTTGACACCTCGCCTCAACACTGCCTGCAACACACTCCTGGCCCCACAATAGAGATCAAAAGATTTCTCTTGAATAGAGATTGACCTCACAGATACTTGTAAAAGAAAATCACTCCTTCAACAATGGATAAGACTCAAAAGAACTCCTCATGCATGCAAAGATATTTCAACAAAAATAACTTATTAACAAATGAGCTCTTTGACTAGGCTAGGTGTAAAATTTCGGGAAGGGTTTTGCTAGCATGGTTCTAATATCATGTTGTGATTTCCAAGATCATAACAGTAAAAATTTGAAACTTTTACAAAGACACTTGCACACTAAGCCTAATTGATTGATACAAAAGTTAAGTAGAATGTATAATGTATCCTTGCTTATATAGGCAAGGCAGTGAAGGTAGTCAAGTCAAACACAATGACTGAATGCTTGTTAACTTATTCTAGTGAGTTGCAAGTGACCATGCAAAGGCGTCTCACAAAGTGAGGACATTTATCTCAACCACAAGAGACGAGACAAAACTCTAGAAATCCCCAAGTAGAGACTTAGGGTGGGGTCCCATGGGGAGGCTTTGGGATCTATGTTGAAGGAGCAAGGGGTCCCATGAAGCAAAAAAAAAATGCTAAAAGATTAATTAGAATATTTTCCTCAACAATAGCAACCCCTACTTTTTAGCTCAAAAATGTAAGTGGATGCAAAAGGGGTGGGGCTAGAAATTGCCTCACCAACTTAGGCTTTTTTTTTGCCCCTTGTCAATCATATGAAGTTTTAATATTATCACCAATTAATTTTTTTATTTTATATTTATTTATGCTGTTGAATTGAATATGCAAAATAAGAAAATTCATGAGACCACCATCTTCCATAAATATAGTAGCTTAAATTATGCTAAATAAATCTATGGGACCACCCACTTCAAAATAATCCTAAAAAATCTCAGCAACACCCACTGAATTTTTTTAGGAAGACCCCCCCATGGGACCCCACCCTTAAGCAATGTGAATATGACTCTCCTCATTAAGTTAATAGCTAACTAGTTTGATAAAGTCAATATTTACACCAACAAAAATATCCTATTGTTTGAGGTTAAGAACCCCTAACCCTAGACCTTGAATAAGAAGGAGCAACTACATACACTCCTACCTAACCACCTCTAGTGAATTTCTTCTTGATCAATCTATCTTTCTTTAGTTATAACACACAAAATCCACCAATAATATGGGCATTCAAACCTCTCACAAAGATTTGCACTAGCACCCCCTCATCCTTAATTGTGGTTGCATATTGCTTAGGTTCAAAGAAGTGATTGCCATATCAATTCAAAGTCATGCTAAGTTGTCTAAGCTCATAGAACTCATCTACATGTCTCTACCTAAAATAGTTAGAAATGTAAAGTGAATGAAATCTCTCTAGAAAGGTCTCCCAAGAGATTGTGGCAATATACAAGTGACATGTTTTCTCTTCCTAGAGCCATCAAGTGGAAGAAAATCCATGTAGGTGCATGATGACACATCAAGCCTTGGAATTGTTACCATAGGAATCATCACAAAATATTTGTCAAGGACCATGAGTCAATTCTCAACCTCTAAATTTTTTGTAGAACCCTCAAAGGTAGGTAGATGGGCTCAAAGAAGGTCTCTCATATGTCCTACCAACACATTCCTCATCCTCTACTTACCTATCCCCTTGATGGGATTACTCTTGAAAGAGTGCATTCTTTGTCCTAGAATGACAAGGGATATAAAAGCATTCTCTCTCTATCTCAAGGTTGCAGCTTCTCTATCATTTCTTAAGAAGGGGGAAAACTCATTGAATGTAATACCTTCTAATGAGGATCCAACCTCACTAAAATATCTTAAAGAAGGACTACAACCTATGGTGCATCTAAATAATCTTCAGACTAAACTTGCCTTTGCCATAAGGGAGTTCTCACTATCGATCTTAGTTGACTCTTGATTAGGATTAAGCTTCCCTGTCATTGAGTGTGGTAAGGTCTAGGATGAATCCTTCCTAGACAAAAAAATTGCATAAGGGGGAAAACTCATTGAATGTAATACCTTCTAATGAGGATCCAACCTCACTAAAATATCTTAAAGAAGGACTACAACCTATGGTGCATCTAAAGAATCTTCAGACTAAACTTGTCTCTTCCATAAGGGAGTTCTCACTATCGATCTTACGTGACTCTTGACTAGGATTAAGCTTCCCTGTCATTGAGTGTGGTAAGGTCTAGGATGAATCCTTCCTAGACAAAAAAATTGCATGGGTTAGCACACACATGATCATCTATAACATCATGCTAAGGCATAAAAGACAATAAATAATTAAACTACCATAAAAAAAAAAGCACTTAATCAATCACATATATCAAGCACACATCAATCATTTGATAAAGCACATAAACTAGAGCTCCTAGTCTCAAAAATAGAAAATTCACATTAATACCAAATAAATGCCCCAAGCCTCACACCAAAGACATTATCCAACTGAACATTTTTTTAATTTTGTTTGAAATAACAACATAAAAGAGACTCCACAAAACATGAAATGGACATTGTGGTGATGCTCGTGCATCAACTATAAAATCAAGAGATTGATGTCACTACTCTAAGCATGGTGGAGGCAAGTGGAAGACTTATAAATCATGTGACAAAGTCATCATAATGATAATCAAGTCCTAACCTAAATTCACATTCTCTCACAAACACAATACAAGAGTAAGATGAGGGAGTCATCTACCTTAAATCTAATCCTTAAACATTCCCAATGATGCTCACAACACCAAGGGAAATTTATATAAGAGGTGGGATAACTAGGGGATACCATAGCTTAACTGGTCAAAATAACCATCAATTTTACGTACAATGAAACACTCACCAATACAAAAGTGGGAATATCTTCCAATGATGGATTGTTGGGAAAATGTGTCTCAACCTTGCAATTGCATAAGGTACTATTGATACTTCAATGCAAGGGGGGTACCCCCCTACGAGGGGTTTGGGGGGATCACCCCCAACGGGGTCCAAGGCACACCTTGGTGGGGGATCGACACCAACGCCCCTAAATGAAAAAAATTATGTATATTTTATTATTGTAAATTTGGATCATTCATCATTGGGTCTCAGATTTGACGATCGATATTTTGTTGGCTTGACTTGCCCTAGAAGACAATCCTATTTTATGAGGGCATCGTATTACAGTTGTGTATTGTGATGTATTTTGAGAGTCTGATAGTGGTTGTATTTCCTTTGGATCTCTGGTTGGTGATACTCCTATGAGAAGCTTACTTTGCAAGTATATTATAATATTTGTGAGTTTTAAATAATATATTGGGCAACTTTTGGAGTGTGGAGTTTTTCTCCCGAAAGGGTTTTCCCACATAAACCACTGTGTTGTTTTATGCATGATATTTATGTTTATTTTTATTTAAGTTTTTGTAATTGTTGTAAGGATCTATAAAGTTTTGCATTAGCCTCCTCTCAAGATTAGTGTAGGAAGTTGTTCTACTACCTTAGCTTCCTTACATGGACACCCATAAACCAAGTGTTGACAAAGGAAGAATAAACAAACATAAGGGAACAACATTTGTGTACAAAGTTTCATTGAAATATGACCAGGAAAAACTTTAAGAAACCTCCCCCTGGCGAAGGTGTAAAATCCTGGAAAATCTTTTATACTTCTCGATAAAAATATTAATTTTAGTGGCAATTTTTTTCATTTTTCGTGAAAATAAAAAGTCCTTTGGCGAATCTTTTCTAATTGCTAGAAGTCTCTGGAAAATCTTGTCGAAATGCAAATTTTTTTGAACCACTAAACTTTTTCCATTGGTGATTAAAATCTATTTTCAAACAAATA